>SKCR01012246.1:0-29892 GCA_019454045.1 Zanthoxylum bungeanum
TGAATTTGTATGTTGAGCTCCAAGCTTGATGTTTGATTCCAAACTCAATGGGAAAGGTTTCCCTATCACCTTTGTATGATTCTTTAAGTGCTAGCTATGGAAGAATTTTGCAACAAAATCTTCCCTTTGTTCTTGATGGTTCACGGAAAAAGGAGGAGAGGAGAAAGTTATTTGGCTTTTTGATATTTTGATTTCTAAAATCAATTACCACTTATGAAGAGTCAAAACCAAATTCTGGTATATGCTTTACCAAAAGGCTAAGCAAAGTTTTGGAGGGAAAAATGCATTTAATGCCTCCAACTAGTCCCATCAATCAACATTGACACTTGATGGACAAGTGATGTAAGTTGGTGGGACCCACTTTAATTCAAAATTCAAGTCGCTTGCTCAACACACATCGGGCTCGGGTTCGCTTAATCCGATTAAACGAATTTTTCATCGCGACGTAATTAAATCCAATTTAATTAAATAATAATGCTTTGCAAAATTATTACGAACGTCGCTCGCGAAATAATTCTAAATTAATTCATTCGCCCGAATTAAAATAAAATTCTAATTCCGTTATGAAATCTAATTTCATTTAATATAACAAAAAAAAATAATTTAATCGATTAATTCCAAATTAATCGTTCTCTCTATTCTTATCAAATTTTATCCCCGATAAATTCTCACCGTAATTAATCTCAGATTAATTCTGTTCGAGTCATACGTCATCGGTGAATCTTCGGGAAGCGACCCATGAGATCCGTGGATATGTTGGCAGAAAATCTGGTCGTCGGACTATCCGAATACGTGCGTACCTGGTACCACGTTCTTACCGATTTACAAAACATGGTTGGCTTCTAACAAAGTATCGTGCCTACCCAATTCTCGAGAAATATTATTTTATGGAATATATAATATTTGTCAGGTGTAATATACGTAGTATTGCGTATTGCGATCCAGTATCAGATGTCACATGCAAGGCCTGGGGCTGGAATAATGTCTGCCTCATACGAAGCATATATCGGATCACAAACAACTAGTCTCTATAATCGGATAATCATGACCTTGTCATATTATCCCGATAGTTGCAACATAATAGAGAACCAGTTATGTATCTCTGCGTGATCATCATCTCCATATGATTGAAGTGATACTTCCATCTTGACATCACACCCAATACACTACGATTCTCAATAAACCCAGAAGAGGCGTACAGAGAACCTGTTAAAGTCCCGGATGATCAAAACCAAAGCGTATTGATTGTCGCAAGTATTAGCGATGCAAGTCTCAGGGTAAGACCAAATACACCTACCCTGAATCATATTCTCATAGACACATAGTTATACTACCAATGGGATTCCGATGGGTCTATCCAGAGCGAAGCTGTTTCTGTACCATCAGCAAACACAACCTCTTATCACATTTGCATAAGCATCCAATACTTAAATATATGAGAACTATGTTGTTACTCTTCCATAACACGCACAAGTGCAATACTAGTCTATTCCGCATTATTGATGTCCAGTCTCGATAATACTACGACTATGGATATTTAATGATTAAACCTTCGTGGATTTATACTGTCTCATATCTTATAATCTGAAACTAATCATAAGGACTTTTATCATTTATATATATTCAAGTAATATAATTATAAAATGATAAAATAGCAATTTCCATTGTCACATAGTTAATTTGTACAAAAACCACAATGTCTTTTACAAATAGTGACGCTATGGGTCATAATTGTCCAACAATCTCCCACTTGGCCTATAGCCAATCACTCAAGTATCTAACACCTGAACTATGCACATGTCAATCAAAATTTTGCTAAAGAATAGCTTTCGTCAGTGGATCTGCAATGTTGTCATCTGATGCGACCTTCTCGATCTTCACATCGCCACGATGCATGATCTCACGAATCAGATGGAAACGTCGAAGAACATGCTTGGATCGTTGATGAGACCGCGGTTCCTCAGCCTACGCTATAGCCCCGTTATAGTCACAATGCAATGGAACGGGCTCAGCTGCTAACGGAACTACTCTTAATCCAATTAGGAATTTACATATCCAAACTTCCTCTTTTGATGCTTCAACTGCAGTAATATACTCCGTTTCTGTTGTTGAATCGGCAATAACCTCTTGCTTGGAAGATTTCCAGCTCACTGCTCCGTTGTTCAAATAAAATATGTACCCAGATTGTGACTTACAGTCGTCTTTATCGATTTGGAAACTTGCATCGGTAAACCTTGTTACCTCAAGTTCTCCATCTCCATAGATTAAGAACGCATCCTCAGTTCGTCTAAGATACTTAAGGATGTTCTTAACCGCAACCCAGTGACCATAACCTGGATCGGCCTGATAGCGACTACACATGATCAAAGCATAGGAGACATCAGGTCGCGTACATATCATGGCATACAAGATCGATCTGACTGCTGAAGCAAATGAGATCCGACTCATATTGTCTCTCTCATCTTGAGTTTTAGGACACATGTCCTTAGATAGAGTGACACCATGTGACACTGGCAACAGTCCCCTCCTAGACTGTTCCATGTTGAATCTCTTCAACACTTTTTCAATGTACGTACTCTGGGAGAGTCCAAGCAGCTTTCTAGATCTATCCCGGTAGATCTTTATTCCTAGAATAAAGGCTGCTTCTCCCAGATCCTTCATGGAGAATTTTAATGAAAGTCAAGCTTTCACCGATTGTAGCATGGGAATGTCATTGCCAATAAGCAATACATCATCAACATAAAGGACAACGAATGTCAGTGTGCTCCCACTAACCTTCTTATATAGACAAGGATCATCCTCGTTTTGAATGAAATCATATTCTTTTATGATCTCATCAAAATGTTGGTTCCAAGAACGCGATGTTTGCTGCAATCCATAAATGGATCGATTTAACTTGCAAACCTTGTTTGCATGATTTGGTACGACAAAACCATCAATATGTTGCATATAAACATCCTCCAAAAGGTTTCCGTTAAGGAAAGCGGTTTTGACGTCCATCTGTCATATTTCGTAATCGAAATATGCAGCAATAACAAGCATTATCCGAATAGATTTAATCATGGCAACAGGTGAAAAAGTTTCTCCGTAATCGACACCATGTCGTTGACGATACCCTTTCGTTACAAGCCTAGCTTTGTACGTTTGTATGTTGCCATCCATGTCGATCTTCCTTTTAAAGACCCATTTGCAACCAATAGGCTTTACACCTTCTGGAGCACCAACCAGTGTCCAAAATTGGTTGGTGTACATGGAATCCATTTCTGATTTCATGGAATCTTGCCATAAACTGAAGTCGATACCTTGTATCGCTTCCTCATACGTAGCTGGTTCATTTTCCTTAATAAGATTAATATCCACATGAGGTGAGATCAGAAACCCATACCTCTCAGGTTGTTTTCTGACTCTCTCTGACCTACGCGGTTCTTTTGTATTCGAAGATTGTGGTACAGTCTTATCCCTGATGAACTGTTCGTGTTCCGTTAAGGATTCTGTGCCATGAACAATATCACTTCGATTTTCATTGAGTTCTACTTTCCTCCCACTAACCACTGCATTTAGGAATTCCTTCTCAAGGAAAACCGCATGTAGAGCAACAAATACTTTGTTCTCGTGTGGGTTGTAGAAGTAATATCCTTTGGTTTCCCTAGGATAACCTACAAATAGACAGTTATCCGATTTGGGTTCAAGTTTGGTACCATCCAAACGTTTAACGTATGCCCAGCAACCCCAAATCTTCAGGAATGAGAAACCTGGTTTCTTTCCTGTCCATATTTCATACGGATTCAGTTGAACAGACTTTGACAGAACCTTATTCAAAATAAGTATTGCACTGTTCAATGCATATCCCCAGAAGGAAATAAGTAGCTTAGTGCGACTCATCATTGACCTTACCATGTCTAATAAAGTTCGATTTCTCCGTTCGAACACACCGTTTAATTACGGTTTCCGGGAGGAGTCCACTGTGAAAGAATACCATACTATTTCAAGTAATCAAGAAACTCATAGCTTAAGTATTCTCCACCACGGTCTGACCGTAATGTTTTAATACTTTTGCCGGTCTGTTTTTCTTCTTCGTGTCGAAACTCTTTGAATTTCTCAAAAGTTTCCGACTTGTGTCTCATAAGATACACATAACCATAACGCGATGCATCATCCATAAAGGTTACGAAGTATTCATATCCACCTCTAGCCTGGCTAGACATGGGCCCACATACGTCACTATGAACGAGGGCTAACAGTTCGGTGGCACGTGCACCTTTACCGCTAAAATGTGTTTTAGGCATTTTGCCTAATAAACAAGATTCATAGACGTCATATGAATTTGGATCAAATCCATCCAAGTACCCACTATTCGAAAGTGTGGATATGCGAGTTTTGTTAATGTGTCCCAGACGACAATGCCATATATAAGTTTCATCTTTGTTACTTACTTTAAGCCTTTTGTTTGTTACATTATATGTTTGAGATTGATTTATATTCAAAATATAAAGACCATTATTCATATCAGCACTGCATATCTCTATATCATTTTTATACATAAAACACCCAGTGTTTCTAAAAACAAAAGTATACCCACATTGGGCTAATATAGATACATATATAATATTCCTAGTCAAACTAGGTACATAATAACAGTCTGATAAGTTTAGTATATGCCCCGAGGGCAGTTCCAAAATATAAGTCCCAACGGCCAAAACGCCGACTCGAGTCCCATTTCTAACGCGTATATCAATCTCCCCTGAGGCCAGTGACCTCGTTTGCCACATTACAGGCATACATCTTGGGATTTGTCTTTTGCCTTCCCAGAAGACTTTGACTATTTGGCCTTGCCCTTCTTCTTCTTCTTCTTCTTCTTCTTCTTTACACCTCCAGTAGCCTTCGGCCAAGCCTTGGGAGACTGAGATGTTGAAGCGAAGTGCACCTCACACTTTTTACCCTTCAATAGCTCTTTTTCTACTTCACGCAGCATTGCCATCAGCTCTCCAAGAGTATGGTCTTGGTTCATCATATTGTAGTTCATGATGAACCCGCTCCATTTGTCAGGAAGAGACTGCAAGATCAAATCTATAGATGTCTCAGCCTCAAAGGTTATGCCTAGCTGACCCAGCTGTTCAATGTCAGCAATCATCTGCGACACATGGTGCTCGATAGATGTACCCTCTGACATGCGAGCGCGAAAGAGCTTCTTCTGCAACTCATACTTCTGCGATCTAAGATTAGATCAGTGAAAGTCCTTCAACTTCAAAATCATAGTATATGGATCCAATCCCTTGTTTTGGCGACGAAATTGAGGGGTCATCGCAGCAAGCATGACGGATTGAGCAGTTGAGTTGTCATCGCTATAAGTCTTCCAAAGCTCAAGCTCAAGCGGATGCTCATTTTCGGGCTTAGGACCGAGAGGTCTCTCTATCGTATAGAGCATCCTCTCAGCCCTCAGGACAATCCTGAGGTTCATATCCCAATCAAGAAAGTTTACACCATTAAAGACATTTTCGCCCATGATAATGTCTCTAACCCCGATCTTTCCAGTCATCTTAATTGCAATAGTCTAACTATTTAATTAACGATTTTGGGTACAGTCCAACTGTTACAAGAAAATAATAAAATATTAGTCCAACTAATAAATACATAAAATGACAAAATAATTTGAAAGCGCGTATTGGCAAGTATTTGAACGAAATTGCAAATTCAATACTAGCCTCCCACTATTTTTTGGCGAGCCTCTAACCCTCTGTTGAGTACTCGGGAAACCTAGTTTCCTAGTGGGATAGGATCCCGTTAAATAACACACAACCTTGACTTTGGCCAACAAGTTGTATGATATTTAACTAGGTAGATCTCTAAGATCAATTGGATCTCATCCAATTCCTAGATTCAGTAGGTGGACCTCCAAGTCCGAAACATATATACAATATATATGCCAATATATCCAATATGATTTCCTAACATTTTCCTCTGAATCAACTAAGAATTGGCTTTGGCTCAACAAGCTTAATGATTCCAGTTAAGCGGGACCCATTGACCTTGGAAAACTTCGTAATCCATGTCGATGAACAAGAAGTGACCTTGACTTTGGCCAACAAATCACAACTTGCCCAAGACATGCGATATGGAACAAAGCTTTCATGGTTCAAACACATCTGCGATGGACATTGATCTTGACTTTGGCCAACAAACCAATGCCAATTTTGGATCTTGAGAAAGAACCATTCAATGGAAGGAAAACGCTTAATATTTGATTGAGGGTTTTTCGCGTAATTGGCAACCAATTAATTATCTTTGATTAGGTCTCATCATACACCCTTAAGCATGCATTCTAAAAGCATCATAAGGCGCGATAAATAAAATAATAATGATATACGGATGGATATCTCACAAATTATTCCTAGAACAAATTGTTGGACAATTATGACCCATAGCGTCACTATTTGTACAGATCATGGTGTTGTTGTACAAATTAACTATGTGAAAAATAAGATTGCTCTCTTATCATTTGTGATTAGATCACCTAGATTTATAAATGATAGGAGGTCCTCATGATTTGTTCCTGGATTGAGAATTATATGAGACAGTATCAGTCCACGAAGGATAAATCATTAAATATCCCTAGTCAGAGTATTATCGAGATTGGACATCGATAAATACGTAAAAGACTAGTATTACACTTGTGCGCGTTGTGAGGGCACAACGGTATAGTTCTCATATATTTGGGTATAAGATACTCATGCAAGTGTAATAGGAGGTTGTGTTTTACCGATGGTACTGGAAACAGCTTCGCTCTGGATAGACCCCCTCGGAATTCCATTGGTAGTATGACTATGTGTCTATGGAAGTCCGAAATCAGGGTAGGTGTATTTGGTCTTAACCTGAGACTTGCACCGCTAATACTTGCGACAATCAATATACTTTGGTTGCGGTCGTCCAGGGTTTTAACAGGTTCTGTGTACGTCTATGCTGGGTATATTGAGAATCGTAGTGTGTTGGGTGTGATGTCAAGACGGAAGTGTCACTCCAGTCATATGGAGATGATGGTCACGTAGGATACGGTACTAGTACTCTTAAATACTGCAGTCATCGGGATAAAATGACAAGGTCATTTTTATCCGATAATAGAAACTAGTTACCAGACATCCGACATGTGCTTCGTACGGGGCAGACACAATTCCAGCCCCAGGCCTAGCACGTGATCATCCGATACTGGATCGACATACACAATACTACGTATACTACGCCTGATATAGATCCTTTATTCCTGTAAGGATATTTCTGGAGAATTGGGTAGGCATGGCGCTTTGCTAGAAGCCAACATTGTCTTGTAAATCGGTAAAACGTAGTACTAGGTACTTACGTGTTCGGATAGTCCGACGACCCGATTTACTGCCAACATATCCGGGGATCTCATGGGTCACTTCCCGAAGATTCACCGATGACGTATGACTCGCACTCTAAATTAATCTGGGAATAATTAGAAGAGAGAGAAAATTAATCTGGGATTAATTGTGGAGATATTTTATTTGGGATAAAATATCATTTAAAGAGAGATAATGATTAATTTGGAATTAATCGATTAATTAATATATTTGATATATTAAACGAAATTGGATTTCGACGCAGAATTAAAATTAGATGGTAATTCGGGCGAACGAATTAATTTAAAATTAATTCGTTAGCGACGTGAATAGTGATTTCGCTAGGCGTAATCATTTAATTACGATGCATCGGAAAATTCGTTAATTTGGAATTAGCGAACCCGAGCCCGAGATTATTTGCGAGCGCATTCGCATTTCGAATTCGAGTGCGGCACACAAGTCAAATCAAGCGTCAAATCGTTAGTCGCATCTAGCGTCACATCATTCGTCAATCAAGTGATGGATGTCTTTCACTTTGAGTGATTGACACCAATCACTATTCATGATTGATGGATTGATGAGATGATGGAAGTTGGAAGGCATTTAATTTTTTTTGCCTTTGACTTTTTAAAAAAAAAAAGAAATGGTATATGTTTAATTTGTTTTTTGAAATCAAATGACATTACACATTTTTCATCTCTCTCTCCTCTCTTTCTTCTCTCTTTTACACGCCCTTGGGGCTGTTTTGTTCACTGGTTTTGGCTCAAAACCGAGAGCAATGGGAAGCACAAGAGTCACGATTTTGAGGCAAAATCGGGAGTGCTAGCACACTATGAAGTCATGCGAAGGTGATAGGGAAGTCCACCCATGAGCCGGGAATCCTTTGACGAAGCTTGGAGCTTGACGAAGGACCTCAAAAGCAGAAAATGGTGGACTGGCACAGCAGCTCACTGCCGTGAGGAACAGAAGACAAAAACCAGAATTTTTGTTTGTCGCACGTCACTCAACCGATCGATGTGAGTATTCCGCAACTCCCTCGTTGTATTCGCACACTTGTTTCATGCTTGTTTATGATCTTGGGACCTTAGCAAACACCAACACAAATCACTCACTTTCCTCTCCCCATCTAGCACTATTCTAACTTCTACCCAATTACATAATACAATAAAGAAACCTCATTAACATTGAGGGGAATTGGTGAGAAGAGAATTACAAAGAGTCGAGAGATAAAGGCTAGACACGCATGTCCCATTTAATAAATTCTAAATTTATTACAATAATTTCCAAAATTACCCTCACCCATCTAATATCCATCAGATATACATTATTCATACAATACATCCATGTATTCACACAAAGTATGTTATTCAATCAATCTAATCCAATTAATTAATCTTTGAATTAAGTGATCATCCAATATTCAAATAACGATTTGATTTGCGCGAGTCCAACTCGTTTGAGAATAAGTACTCAAAGTGCGTATTCTCGAATTATATCGAACTACAATTTTAAATCCAATTTAATTTGTATTCAATACTAATTCTTTATTTAATTCCAAATTAAATAATTAAACTTTTAATGTGCCTTTACGATTTAGATTCTAAATCTAATCTTAATGGGTCTCAAAGCCCAATTAACATCCAATGTCAATTAATTAAAGTCCAATGAGCTTTCAATTAATTTCTGAAGGCATGGACTTTGGAAACCAAAGCCCAATAAGGAATCACCATTTGCCATAAAATTAATTTTGGCCCATTAGGCCCAATTAATTATTTAAAGGCCCATTTATTATATTTGGACTTAATGGTATGGTTTTAGGCCCAATTTGGATCCAATCCAATTGTCCTAAACCAACTTGGCCCAACCAAGCCCATTAGGCCCAAATATAACAATTTTAGCCCAATTCCAAATTAAGCCTAATTAATTAAATTCTAATATTCCAAATATCACAATTTATTTAATTAAAGTGTATAGCCATAATTAATTATTTAAATTAACATTTCCAAAATACCAATTTACATAATTAATCATGCTTTATCATTTTCAATACATGTCCAACATTATTGAAGCAAAATCAACTCTAACATGCTTCTTGATGCTCAAGCCAATATGGATATTTTTTCATTAATTTTGATTTCAATCCAATTAAATCACAAATCAATATATCCAAACATTTTAAACACATTCAATGGTCTAAAATTCAAAATCACCATGAGTTTAGGGTTCATCACATTTTCGGCCAATGTAAGCTAATTTGGGAAAATTAATCCAATCAATTTTTTATAAAATTAATCATGCATAACTCCCAGTTATCATAATCTAAGCATACTCAAACACTCAATTTGATAAAATCATGCTCCAAGCAAAATTACCCAAATTCAAGATTATGAACCCTAATTCAATTTCATGCTTAAATTGGCTCATGATACCATTGTTAGGTTTCTAAGGTCAATCCCAAGATCATTTAAGCATAAAACTTGTGTGAATACTCAAGGAATGTAGCGGAAATTATACTCACTTTGATCGGTTTGTTGGATGTGTTGAGAACAAAACTTTATCTCCTTTGAAGTTGCTCCAAGCTCCTCTTTGAATTTGTATGTTGAGCTCCAAGCTTGATGTTTGATTCCAAACTCAATGGGAAAATTTTCCCTATCACCTTTGTATGATTCTTTAAGTACTAGCTATGGAAGAATTTTGCAACAAAATCTTCCCTTTGTTCTTGGTGGTTCACGGCAAAAGGAAGAGAGGAGAGAGTTATTTGGCTTTTTGATATTTTGATTTCTAAAATCAATTACCACTTATGAAAAGTCAAAACCAAATTTTGGTATATGCTTTACCAAACGGCTAAGCAAAGTTTTGGAGGGAAAAATACATTTAATGCCTCCAACTACTCCCATCAATCAACTTTGACACTTGATGGACAAGTGATGTAAGTTGGTGGGACCTATTTTAATTCAAAATTCAAGTGGCTTGCTCAACACACTTCGGGCTCAGTTTCGCTTAATCCGATTAAATGAATTTTCCGTCGCGACGTAATTAAATCAAATTTAATTAAATAATAATGTCTTGCAAAATTATTACGAATGTCGCTCGAGAATTAATTCTAAATTAATTCGTTCGCCTGAATTAAAATCCAATTCTAATTCCGTTATGAAATCTAATTTCATTTAATATATCGAATATATTATTTAATCGATTAATTCTAAATAACCGTTCTCTCTCTTCTTATCGAATTTTATCCCAGATAAATTATCGCCGTAATTAATCCCAGATTAATTATGTTCGAGTCATACGTCATCGGTGAATCTTCGGGAAGCGACCCATGAGATCCCTGGATATGTTGACAGTAAATCCGGTTGTCAGACTATCCGAATACGTGTGTACCCGGTACCACGTTCTTACCGATTTACAAGACATGGTTGGCTTCTAACAAAACATCGTGCCTACCCAATTCTCCAGAAATATTCTTTTATGGAATATATAATCTTTGTCAGGCGTAGTATACATAGTATTGCGTATTACGATCCAATATCAGATGTCACATGCAAGGCCTGGGGCTTGAATAGTGTCTACCCCGTACGAAGCATATATCGGATCACAAACAACTAGTCTCTATAATCGGATGATCATGACCTTGTCATATTATCCCGATAGTTGCAACATAATAGAGAACCAGTTCTGTATCCCTGCGTGATCATCATCTCCATATGAATGAAGTGATACTTCCGTCTTGACATCACAACCAATACACTACGATTCTCAATAAACCCAGAAGAGGCGTACACAGAACCTGTTAAAGTCCCGGACGACCAAAACCAAAGTGTATTGATTGTCGCAAGTATTAGCGATGTAAGTCTCAGGTTAAAACCAAATACATCTACCCTAAATCAGATTCCCATAGACACATAGTCATACTACCAATGGGATTCTGAGGGGTCTATCCAGAGCGAAGCTGTTTCCGTACCATCCGCAAACACAACCTCCTATCACACTTGCATAAGCATCCAATACTTAAATATATGAGAACTATGCTGTTACGCTTCCATAACACGCACAAGTGCAATACTAGTCTATTCCACATTATCGATGTCCAGTCTCGATATAATACGACTAGGGATATTTAATGATTAAACCTTCATTTATTTATACTATCTCATATCTTATAATCCGAAACTAATTATAAGGACTTTTATCATTTATATATATTCAAGTAATCTAATTACAAAATGATAAAATAGCAATTTCCATTGTCACATAGTTAATTTGTATAAAAACCACAATGTCTCAGGTTAACTTTTATCATTTGTTTGTTGTTGTTAGTCACGACTTGCAAGCTGTCAAGGGGCAGTTTGAGTGAGGCATGTGTTCGTGTGTTTGAGAGGCGTTTGGGAGTCAGTTTAGTCGGCAGTTATGAGGCTGAGTGTGCTGAGGTTTAACGTGATCAGGGGCTGTCGGTTGCATGAAGTATTTGTATTGTGAGGGGGCAGGTTGATTTGTTGGAAGTGGGACGTTATGCGTTTGTTGTTTGGCCGTGAAGGGGAAGCTCGTGAGTGGTTTGCGTGAGTGGGGTTGTTGCTTGCGGCTACGTGAGTGAGCCGAGAAAGGATGATGGATGAGGGCCGAGAGGTGAGAGAGATGGAAGAAGCTTGGGGTTTTCAAGTGTGCATGCATGAGGAAGAGAGAGGATGATGGAGGAGAGGTTAGGCGTGAAGATTGAATGTGTCTAGGGTTTTTAGTGTATTAGGGTTTTATTATTTGGCTTCCACGAGAGAGAGACAAGTCTGCATGCGTGAGGAAGAGAGAAGGTGATGGAGGAGAGGTTAGGCGTGAAGATTGAATGTGTCTAGGGTTTTTACCGTGAATAAGCTCTAGGGTCCAAGGGTTTGGCTTTGGGTGTCTTTTTATAGAAGAGGGTTAGGTTGTCCTTGTACGGGAAGGAAAGAAATATTGTGTAATTATGGGGATATCTATTTAGTTTGTTATAAGGAAATGATCACTTTAATTTAGAGAGATGATTTGTTTTAGTTTAGGACGGATTTATGGGATTTGATTTGATTTGTTTAATTTAGGCAAGAGATTTTATTTGATTTATTTAATTTAGGCATGTGATTTATTTATATTAGGAATGTGATTTAATTTGATTTTAACATGTGTTTAATGTGTTGGGTATTTTTTGGATGGGTTTGATGGGCTTGGGCGTGTGATTGGTTCTTTGGTGGGCTTGGGTGTGTGATTGATGGTGTGTGGGCTAAGGATGAATTTTAAACAGAGATCCAACGAGCGAACCCGAAGCTAAACAAACGAACTAAATCCAACAAAGTATTGATTTTTGAATTTTTCCTTCCGACGTCCGTTTCCCGCGACTTCCGCGACTTATCTGGTAGTGCCTCCATACGAGGCTCATCATCGGGACTTATGCAAAAATGCAGTGCCTACAGTCGCCCCCACTTTGATGGGACTTGTGCAGTGTGTGACAGTGACAATCCTATCAAAGTTATGCAATGCATTTTTACTTACCTGGCTCCCCAGCTACTACCTGACTTGCTGTTGTTCTGAGATGTTTCAAGCTGAGTTGATCTGGTGGTGAGGTGCTGCGACCCCTAAGGTTCATCCTTGCAAGATGATGTGATCTCTAGGATTCATTACCGAACCGAGCTGATGTGAGGTGGTTCATTACCGAACCATTACTTGAGGTAGTCCATTCCCGAACCGTTACTGTGAGGTGGTCCACTCCCGAACCATTACTGAGTTGAGATGAGGGTCTTGTTCCCGAATTGTGATGAGGGTCTTGTTCCCAAATTGAGATGAAGGTCTTGTTCCCTGAATTGAGTTGAGATTGATGGCGAGGTGCTGTGACCTACGGGTCTTGTTCCCGAACCACCGAGTGGGTTTTGTTCCCGAAGTGAGCTGAGTCTTGTTCCCGATTGTGGGTTTTCTTCTCAAATTGAGTTGCGCGTCTTGTTCCCGATTGTGGGTCTTGTTCCCAAATTGAGTTGCGGGTTGATGAGTGGTAAATCTATCACTATTTCTCACTCATTTAACCTAATATTTTGTATAGTTTCTCGGGTTTTGTGAACATTTTGATGTGTTTTATTGTTATTTTGCAGATAAATAAATTTGGAAAGCACTGGAAGCAATTTGGGGTCAAAATAGTGAAATGGATGAAAAATGGCATTTTTGTAAATTTTCTGGCGTCGCGACGCTTAACATGCGCCGGTCATGCTAACGTGCACCGAGGGACACATGTCAGAATCTGAGAAATTGGACTTGCTAACGTGCGCTGACCTTGGTAACATGTGCCGTGCCACGTGTCATCATCACATAAGATCAGCTAAAATACGTCGTGTGCCACGTGTCACAATCCTATTGGACCAAACATAACGCATGCCACGTGTCACCTTATCATTGGACTGAATCACCGGTGAATCACATGCTGCCACATGTCAAGCTCTCATTGGACCGATCCTTACCGCGTGCCACGTGTCAGCTTCTTATTGGACCGAAATATCAGCCATTCACCGCGTGCCACGTGTCAGCTTTCCATTGCACCACTATCACCGCGTGTCACGTGTCATCATTTGATTAAGCCGACAATGCGCGTGGTCAAAAGACGCATTGACTGAAAACTCGTGCCAGCGTCGCGACGCTGGGAGCTTAGCGTCGCGACGCCATATGCCGAATTTGCCTATAAATTGAGGCATTCACCACTTCATTTGGTGTGCTTTCCTTGGGAGCTTTTCCTGTTTTTAGAGGATTGCATCTAATTTTTGTAAATATAAATAATATTTAATTTATGTATTTTAATTTTTAGTAATAATAATAGTTCTTCTTCTTCTCTTTCTTTTATGTTTTGTAGTTAAATTTCTGCTGGGGTAAAAGGTGAAATATTTAATATAATTATCTAGGTAAATCTCACGTAACTATAATTTATAAATTATAATTTAACCGGATTAATTAATGTCAGACTTTATTACCACCTATATGGTCGGTCTAAATATAAATTACTTTACCGCCTATATGGCTGGTCTTTATGTGACAGATAATTACCGCCTATATGGCTGGTGTAATTGGACTAAATGGATTACTGCCTATATGGCTGGTTTTAAATGTTTAACATTATTAATTCCTGAGAAAGCAGAACATAAAATAATTTATATATTATAATAAGTAAGATTCCTAGATAAGAAATATTAAATGTGGATCCTCTAACCCCAGCATTTTATTTTTATTCTAGGGAAGTGATGAAACACAATATTCATACTTAATAATTGATTTTCTTTTTATGGGTAATTCTTTAGTTTGATAATTGAGTCTTAAGTTTAATGCTTCTTGTTAATTGGTCATTAATAAGATTGATTTGGTAAACTTGAAATTAACTAGACATAGAGATTTTAAGTTTCAGCATTAGATTCAATAGCCCACGATCTTCCTTGAGGATAGATAACCCTTTAATATATTTCCTTACAAGATAGACATATACATGTCGGGCGGGGGTATCCATAATTGGAACTTAATCTTAATGAATCCAGGTAATTTGGTTGACATAGACATATGGTTCAATTGGGTTATACTGGGTATTTGCATCTGACCATCGACATGGGCTTTTGTATAATTTCGTGTTCCAGGTTAGCAAACTAATTTATTACACATATATAAGAGAATCAATTCATCTTTATAATAATAGTGTGGAGTCACAACCCTAAATCTTTGAGTCTTTTGTTATTTTCCTTAGTATTTTCTTTTGTGTCTTTAAGTATTTTATTTATCAAATCCACATTCAACCAACAAAAGCAATCATTCTTTTCTCCCTATAATTATACATCAAACTAATATGCATTATGACATAATAATTACCATTATCAAGGCTCGAAATAAAAAAAATAGTTATTTTATTAATAATAATAAAATATAATGTACAATACATTATTTGGATTGGCGCTCTAAGCACCACCTCTAACACAATTTCCTCCTCTTGAAAAGAAAACAGATCCACAAACCAGGTAGGAGGCCATATGTTCAGCCAACAATGACAAATGGAGGAACCGAGACAGCATGAAGCAGTGCTCAACTGGCAAACTCAAAATGACAGAGCACAAAATACTGTTCTAAGTAGTATTGAAACTAAAGTTTAATGTCATTGTATAAAAGAATTACTTTATAAGCATTATTTTATTATATTTTTAGAAGGAAAAAAAATACTAAAGAAATTCTTAGTACTTTGAAGTGCTTTTTTTAAGAAAAGTGTGTGATAAGTCGTCCTTTTCCAGAAAGCATCTCAGTGAATTTTTAAAAGTAATTTGCACAGGCGAAATATGGAAGCTCTATCAAAAACAACAAAGTCAGCCTAAACTTATAGGGTCGATAAACTAGATGAAGAGATAAAATATTCGAGCAGATAGATATTCACTTGTAAGCATAAAATTATTGTACATCTATGAAGTATAATAACTCTTCTAAAGTGTGCAGGGTGTCACGGGCCAAACTTTGGTGTCACCAAGTTGGGTCCGTGCGGCACTTGTTAACGTTGTGTCTAACAAGTCAGCCTAGGATTAACCCTGCAAAATCGTACCCATGGTTAGCAATCTATATGATGTGAACATTATTAGGCAACAAAGTATAGCTACATCGATAAGCACTATCTACGGGGCACAGGATAATGAAACACATATTAGACGTATTGCATACACATTCAACCATCACATTTGGACAAAGCAATTGGAAATCAAAGGAAGCATGTTTCATTAAGCAAGCCAACTAAGGGCGAGGGAGTACATAGCTTAAGCCCCTAGTATGCTAGTGGCCAAGGCCCTTCTAAGGTGCCGGGTCACCCCCCATAAAGAGGTTTTAAAGACATTGCACAAGTGACACTAGGAACACACATGATGTTTGAGTTGTCACCCCCACTAAATAGAAAATAAAATAAAATAAGAAAAATACAAAAGTGCACTCTAGCACACACACGCAAGCGGCCATGGGCAAGACATGGGCCATGGACAAGCTTGGAGTGTAGGTGCGTTACATCCTCCCCCACTTAATATGTCGACGCCCTCGTCGATACATCTGAACTGCTCCTCTTCTGCTCTACACCTTGGTGCTGACAGGCTTGAAAGTCTTCACTCTTCTGCTTTGGTTGGTGCAGGTCTTCGACTCTCTCGTCTCGACGCTGAAGGGTTGTAAAGTCTTCGATCTTCTGCTTAAACTGTTGCAGGTCTTCGGCTCTCTCCCAACTAGTCTCTTCTCTCATCTCTCAGGTCTCTCCACTTCACTAGGAACTCCTTTCCATGTCGCTGGTCCCCGGTCACATCCCTTTCTGCCAAAATCTCTTCAACTTCCCCGTGGCTCTCTTCTTACTTGGTTCTTCAATCTCCGGTCTTCGTGATTGGTTACGAGTTGCATCACTGTTATCTGCATGAAAAGGTCTCAACCTGCTGACATGAAAAACTGGGTGCATCTTCGTCCACCCTGGAGTCTCGACTTTGTAGGAAACATTTCCCATCTTCCTAAGAATGGCAACTGACCCTTCATACTTCCTCACCAATCTATTGTCTCTGTTCCCTCTGAACCGCATTTGCTCTAGATTTAACTTGATCAACACCAAATCTCCAGGTTGGAATTCTAGGGTCTTCTATGCTGATCTGCCCACTTCTTCATCCTCGCGGAGGCTTTTTCTCCAAGTATGCTAGAGCAATTTCTGCATTGGTTCTCCATTCCTTCGTGAAATTGAAAGCTCGCACTCTTCCATGTATACTCTGTCACTGTGTGTGGGAGTAGAGGTTGTTGACCCATCACAACTTCAAAAGGACTCTTATTGGTGGCGGAGCTCTTCTGAAAGTTGAAACAAAATTGGGCAACATCAAGAAGTTGTGGCCCAATTTCTCTGGTTGGCACTAACAAAGTGGCGTAAATACTCATCTAACCATCCATTGAATCTCTCTGTCTGCCCATCAGTCTCAGGGTGGTAACTTGTTGACATGTTCAGTTGGGAACCGAGCAGTTTGAAGAGTTCAGACCAGAAGGTTCCTGCAAATCTCTGATCTCAATCACTCACAATTTGTCTAGGTACGCCCCAATACTTCACCACATGTTTGAAGAATAATTTCACAGTTTCTTCTGCCTTGCAGTACTTAGGTGCTGGTATGAATGTTGCATATTTGGAGAACCTATCAACAATTACCAAGATGCTGGTTAGTTCACCAATTTTTGGAAGGTTGGTTATGAAGTCAAGAGAGACGCTCTCCCATGGCCTGTTGGGAACATTCAATGGTTCCAATAACTCAGGAGTCTTCAACTTCTCTACTTTATCCTGTTGGCAAATAAGGCAAGTCTTAGTGTACTCCGTCACATCATCCCACATCTGTGGCCAATAATATCCTTGTTTTAGTAATGCATGAGTCCTCTGCCAACCCTGGTGGCCGACCACATGTATCATGACATTCTTTCATGAGAATCCTCTGTAGGTTTTCCGTTTTCGGAACATACAAACGATTTCCTTTCATCCACAAAAGTCCGTCTTCGAGCCAGAAACGACGAGCCTTGCCCTCACCGACTAACTTCAGAAGTGCTTTAGAGACATGGTCATTTTCCAAGTTGTTTCGGATGAGTTCTCTGATGGGTGTAGAGAAGGTGCTGAAAGACATGTTGGTTAACGCCTTTAAGTGAATAAGTTCGGACTTTCGACTCAAAGCATCTGTCACCTGATTCAAGCATCCTGCATTATGCTCAAAATGAAAGTCGAATTCGGCTAAAAACTCCTGCCATCGAGCCTGTTTCGAAGTAAGCTTTGGTTGAGTGAGGAAATAACTGACTGCAGAGTTATCTGTTTTCACCACAAATCTCGACCCAATGAGGTAATGTCTCCACACTCGCAGACAATGTATCACTGCCAATAGCTCTTTTTCATGTGTTGTATATCGTCGCTCTGCTTCGGAAAGCTTACGACTCTCATAGGCAGTATGATGGCCTTCCTGTAGCAACACCCCTCCAAGTGCAAAGTCGGAAGCATCTGTTTGAACTTCAAAGGGTTTGGCAATATCTGGGAGGATGAGTACTGGGTCTTCTACCATCGCTTCTTTTAAGCTCTCAAAGGCTTCTCTGCACACATCGGTCCATTCCCATGTCACTTCCTTCTTCAATAGTTCCGTCAGGGGTATTGCCTTCTTGGAGTATCCCCTTACAAATCTCCTATAGTAGTTGGTAAGCCCAAGGAATGACCGCAATTCTCTGACACTGGTTGGGGTGTTCCACTCGCGAATTGCTCGTACTTTCTCCATGTCCATTCGGATATGACCCTGCTCTATAATATGGCCGAGGAATCTGATGTGTTCTTGGGCAAATGCGCACTTTTCCTTCTTCACAAACAGTCTATTATCCTTCAATTTCTGGAATACCATTGTAAGATGTCTTTTGTGTTCCTCCAAGGTGGTACTATAGACTACAATGTCATCCAGGTAAACCACCACAAATTTGTCGAGGTATTCATGGAAGACTTCATTCATCAATGTGCAAAATGTTGCAGGGGCATTAGTCAGTCCAAACGACATCACCAAGAACTCAAATGCTCCATATCGAGTAACACAAGTCGTCTTCGGTTCATCCCCTTCGGCGATTCTCACTTGATAATATCCTGAACGCAAGTCTAGCTTCGTAAAGTATCTTGCCCCACTCAACTGATCAAACAAATCTGCTATAAGGGAAATGAGGTAGGTGTTTCGCACTGTCAACTTGTTCAGAGCCCTATAGTCGATACACAACCTCAAACTTCCATCTTGTTTCTTCTGAAATAAGACGGGGGCTCCAAATGGGGCCTTCGAAGGTCTGATGAAGCCTGCCTCCAACAGTTCATCTAGTTGCTTGCGAAGTTCTGCTAATTCTGGTGGAGCCATTCGATAAGGTGCTCTTGCCGGGGGTTTTACTGAATGAACTAATTCAATTTGGTGATCGATGGACCTCCTCGGAGGTAAGACCCTAGGAAGCTGGTCAGGCATCACTTCTGTAAATTCTTCTAACACCTTGTTGATCTCGGGTGCAGGGGTTTCTTCTCTCCCTTCTCCGATTAGCGTAGGGATGGCAATGAATGTCGGTTCCCGTCTCTTGATCCCCTTCTTAAACTGGATTGAGGATAAAAATTCCCTTCCATGGGAGGTTTTACCATTGCTGGTACTACGACAGGTTTCTCCCCCATGATCAACAAGCTCCCTGCAGCTGGGACAGGGATGGCCCTCTTGTTGAACAGGAATTTCATTCCTAGAACAATATCGAAGTCATCCATTTGGAACGCTACAAAGTCAGTTTGACCTTCCCACGTGCCGATCTTCACTCTTACTTGCCTCGTTAACCCACTCGTGGGTAATGCTTGTGAATTGACAGCTTTCATACTGCCCGTGTCACGCTCTAACTTGAGCCCCAGACGCTTCGCTTCAGCGGTAAAAATGAAGTTATGGGTGGCCCCCGTGTCCACCATAACACTTCGCCACAACCCCATTAATCAATGCATTAACAAACATAAGGCCTTTTTCTCGAGGCCCTCTGAGTTTCTGGCTGTTTGTTTAGGGCGTTGAGCATCCTCAATGCCACCATTCGGCCAGATTCTTCCTTTTCCGGGTTCTTTTCAGCCGTACGTCGTTCTTTCCTATTCTTCTTGTGCTAAGAGGGCCGTCATTCTAGATTTCTTAGGGCACTCCATAGCTCGATATGGCCCATCACAAATCCAACAACTTAAGGGCTTTTTCCCCATTTGGAGGACCATTCGGAGGTGCCGGCCATTTAAAGTTTGAGGAACTTGACTCTATCTCCTGTCCGCTCCCCCACTTCTTTCATTGCTACAATTTTTGGGCTTCTTATTCCCACTGTCATTATTAGTAGGTGTCGGCGGAGGTCTCTTTGATGGAGGTCCCTCAAGGGAGTAATCTGTTAGTTGCTCCGCAGCAGCTTGTGCGGAAGGCAAGTCCTTTACACCCGTTGCCTCTGTAACTCTGTTCTGGCCCAAGGCTTCAACCCTTCGATAAAATAGAAGAGTTTGTCTTGCTCGGACATGACTCGAATATCCAGCATCAATCCGGATAACTTCCTTACATATTCCCGGATGGAGCTTGTATGCTTCAGTTCCCGTAATTGTCGTCGAGCCATGTAAGCCACATTTCCTGGTAGGAATTGGGTTTTTAGCTCACGCTTTAAATCCTCCCAATTGTCAACGGCGCATCGACCTTCTTGGATTTCTATGTGTTTTGCCTTCCACCAAGACTTCGCATCTCCAGACAAGTACATCAAGGTTATTGAGACCTTGTCCCCTTCCTCTTCTATTCGTGAAGCTTTGAAGTACTGCTCCATGTCAAAGAGGAAGTTTTCGAGGACTTGTGCGTCTCTAACACCATCATATACTCTAGGTTTTGGGATTTTGGACCTCTTCTACTCCGGGTTCTGAGTAATCGTGGGCAAGTTAGAGATAGCGAGGGCGGTGAGGTTCACCCTTACGCTCAACTCGGCCAACTGCTCTTTCAAGGAGCTCACGACATCTTGCCAATTATTGGCATCGACATCTTGCCAATTATTGGCATCTCCCCCTTCTCGTGGGGAACTAGTGCTAGCACTCGTTGCTTGAGTCTCTAGGTTACTTACCCTGGTTGTTAGGGCCTCCAGTACCTTGATAGTTTGTCTGAGATTTTCGACATCTGAGGTTTTGTTCGTGAGTGTTGTGATGAAGCCATCAATATCCACTAGTTTTTTCTCGATAGCATCCAAGCGCGTTTTTTAGGAGGGCCTCGTAGCCATTTTATCATGCAACCTTGAACCACGCTCTGATACCAACTGTCACGAGCCAAACTTTGGTGTCACCAAGTTTGGTCCGTGTGGCACTTGTTAACGTTGTGTCTAACAAGTCATCCTAGGATTGACCCTGCAAGGTCGTACCCATGGTTACCAATCTATATGATGTGAACATTATTAGGCAACAAAGTAGAGCATACATCGATAAGCACATATCTACGGGGCACAAGATAATGAAACACATATTAGACGTATTGCATACACATTCAACCATCACATTTGGACAAAGCAATTGGAAATCAAAAGGAAGCATGTTCCATTAAGCAAGCCAACTAAGGGCGAGGGAGTACACGGCTTAAGCCCCTAGTATGCTGGTGGCCAAGGCCCTTCTAAGGTGCCCGGGTCACCCCCCCTAAAGAGGTTTTAAAGACATTGCACAAGTGACACTAGGAAACACACATGATGTTTGAGTTGTCACCCCCCCTAAAATAGAAAATAAAATAAAATAAGAAAAATACAAAAGTGCACTCTAGCACCACACGCAAGCGGCCATGGGCAAGACATGGGCCCTGGACAAGCTTGGAGTGTAGGTGCGTTATAGGTCATGAAGCTAACATTCCTATATTCTTTACAACAAAGTACAATTTAGGAAAAAGTTAGGCATACCAGCAACTTATTGCATAATTGCCGTAAATCAAGGAAGGATCAGACACGGATATACTTGAAAGTAGAGATCTTGCCTCTAGAAGTACCTCTGACATACTCTCCTTGGTGGTATCTTCTCTGGCCATAAGAGAGTCATTAGCTTTGCCCCTGCTATCCTTTCCTGATGAACAATCACATGAGCTTTCTTTCGTCTTCTAATTTTTTTTTTTTTTTTCAACGTTACATTAGAAATACGAAAATATAACAGAATATAGAAGAAATGAAAAAAAGAAAAAAAAAATTCCTTCCCTTGAAAAGCAACAAAAAACAGTACAAAATGTTTCAATTATTAGTTGAGACATTTTTAGTCAAGCTAAAACATCCAAAACATTATCCACCAATCGATGTTGGGCATAATATACAAGGAGATGCCGTCAGTTTGGGGAAAACAGAGTTTTATTAATAAATGGTAAAATCCCCAGTCCTTGGGATTTTCTATCATTTGGAACTTTAGAACTAGGCTCCAAAATTAGTGTGCTTATCAAGACAAATGCCTTTCAAGTTTTATATTATAAATGCGTCTAACCACCATGACGGAAGAGGCCATTCTTAGATTACTATAATGAATGCTATAAAACTATGTAAAACTAAGTTTCAATACCTCTTCAGACTCTTTTCCCAGAAATGTTAGAGCGAGTTTGAGAAGATCGGATGAATATGGAACAATTGCAGACTTCAAGTGGTACACAGCTGAGAAGAGAAACCGTATACAAGCTGCTCTAATCTCAGGGTTACTAATCCCCTGCATTTGACACCAATTACGACAGGAAAGCAGGAAAAAATATGATTAAAAGGACTAGTTTATTGTTCCCAAAGCAAAAAGAGCAACTTATAAAGAGACACCAAATACATCAATTATTGTAGAAAGCCAAATACCTCCACAGAATGAATGACAAGTGGAAGTGCTTTCTTGGCGAAGTGTTTCTTGCCAGAGTCAGAGATCTTCTGGCAAGCACTAATGAGAACATTGACCATGCACACATGAAAAGAGAGTAGCTGGCCCACGTAGCACAGAGTTCTCACAACCCAAATTAGACCCAGAAATGCCTTTGTTCTCATCATTAATTATATGATGAATCACGTGTTCGAGGACAGAGATCCTCGAGACAGCATTCCCTGCAATTTCAATTACATTGATCAGCCAAGTACAGCCAGCAACAAAAATGCTCATATTTAGGATAAGACCAGGATTACCACTTCTCCCAGCAATTTTATTCTTCACTAAAGCGAATTCTTTGCGTAACTCAGGAGATTGCAGTTCAGCACATATCATCAGTGCCAAACAGTCAATGCACCCATGCTGTGCTTTATGAACTGAGTGAAGAAAAATAATCTTCAGCCCCAAACTTGAATAAAAATAAAGGGGGTTCAGTAAAAATTGAAAAGCCAAGTAGTTCATACCTTCATCATCAACGAAAGAAGGCCATACCAGAACTGCTTCTAATGTTTTCCTAATTCCAAGCATTGCAGGATGTGAAATTGAATCCTTGCCTCTAATCTAGGAACCAGAAAAAAATTTGCATTAGCAGCAGCGTAAAAGAACAGATGACAGCTTAGACATTTAAAAGATGAAAAAGCTAAATGCCCTGCAATGCAGATCTGGAAAAGTATATATTGACAACAAAAGACAATTACCGTAATGTTGGTGCAGACTGTAAACAAACAAACTTTGATCTTTAGAATATCCTTTAAACCTGCAGCACGTTCTAACTGAGAGCAAGCAATTGGAAGGAGCACCTGGAGAATCCAATGGCAGGGAAAGTTAAAATGGCAGATATGAAAATAAACATAATAAAAAAAATTTAAGCGCAGTTGGAAACAATAAGATAGCAAACAAGAAACAAACATATATCTAAGTTATTTATCATCATGCAAGATGTATGTTGTGGATTTTATTCATTTATTTATTTTCATAATAACCAGAAATCCCACAACATTTCTATTTTGCGGATTTCACTATTGTCAGTGCAGAACGAAGATCACTGACAGAAAATGAAATGATTGTGATAAGATTATAGAATTCCAATATAGCTCCAAAAGGGATGTAGCAAATACAAATGACGATAGGACCAGGGCCCAGAAAAATGCCACGGGATCTAATGCAGCTTAAATGCTAATTTTTTTAGGGAAAAAAAAGGAGAATCAAAAGAATTTATCCCCATTGTTCTGTCAACCTATCATCAATTTCACTCCAAAGCAACCTGGATATCTCACAAAGACAGCATTGCCTGAGGCAATTTCTTTGAAAGCTTGATGACGCAATATGGTGCAAGACTCAAACTCAATTCGAAGATGTGTTCTGACACTTAAAACCATGGTTACAACCAGACCTTCGCAGCCAAGTCATACCTCCTGTCATTTGAAATTTCACAAATTACTAGGAAGGGAGCCCAACCCATCCATTGTCATTCACTATTTTTTCAATTACTTAAAAAGAGAAAAAAGGGAGGAAGAAGCCCAAGATCCCATTTGTGACGCAAATCCCTCATCTGACGATGGTAATCAGAATGTTCCAAGTAATTTTAAGATGAACGAATAAAAAATAAATCCAGGCAAAGATAATGCTATATACTTGAGGATGGATGCGCCCACATAGTTCAGCGGCAAGCTTCCGTACATCTTGACATTCGAAAGTAGAAAATGCCCTGAAATTAGAATACAGCAAAACATCAATAATTCAGCAGAAGCTTGAAACAACTTATAGTTGAGCATCAACCTGTTCAGAAGAAATGCAGCAACACAATCATGCCCAATGATATTGATGTCTCCATATCCTGAGGAAAAAAAGTAGGCATCACCAGGCTGATAATGCTATTTCAATAGTTGGTGCTACCAACATCAGCTAGCAGGCCACTAATTCTAGGAGAGGTATGGGGAAAGAAATAACACAAACATGAGCAAATACAAGGAATCAGATAAAATAAGTCTCATAATAAATTTTATATTTTGGGCCCTCTTAGTTTACAGATTTTTTTATTCTGGCCTACTGAAGTTTGTAGTTCCATCGTTCACCGCTCACATCAAGGTTGAGGGGTGATTTGCCTTACATTTATATACTATTTAAAAAATAATTTCTTGCAATTATATTTTCAAAACAGAAAAAACCCTCAAGATTATGGACTTTCAACCTAATTCTTGATTCTTAACTATTAAGTGTGGCAACGGGCCGGACCGTTGCCATGCCAGGCCCGGGCCTTTTAGAAAATAATTTTATTTTTATTTTTAGTTTTTGTAAAAAAAGATTCTTTTGAATTTTTTAATGCTTAAAAATGAAAAAAAAATTAAGAATTTCAATGTTTTTAGTGTTTTTTTATATTTGTTAGAATTAGGAAAGCATCTCTAGGATTGTTAGAGTTACGGCAATAATCTCTAGGATTCTATCATGCAATTATGGTAGATCTAATTTCCAAATTAGTGTAACATAATGGCTATATAAAGCCTATTTTGTACAATTCTATATTCATTCAATAAAAAAGACTCCATCTCCACGAGCCCCCACCATTGTTTGCAGTTCGATCTTCAGCCTTCTAGATATGTTCCCCTCTATTTTTCAAAGCCTTTTTCCGCCATGGCAGGCTTGGAAAGTGATCATCTTCTCCGCCCTTCAACTTTGGGTAAATCAGGTGTTCCCTTTTCTATTATTTCTGGTAATCATGTTATTACCTTTGAAAAGTTACCGGTCCTATGAATTATGTGTCCTAAACTGCCTTTGTTGAATTATGGTTCACGAGGCAAGGGTGTGAAGACCATTTGACCTCGACTGAAGAGGATATTCCTGTTGATGAACGGAAGTTTTGGAAGAAGATTGATGCCCAATTATGTAACTTGCTCCGGTAGTCTATTGATCCTAAACTCATTGTTATCTTCAAGACTTATAAGACTAGCTAAAAATTATGGGGTATGTTAGAAATAGGAAAGTATCTTTAAGATTGCTAGAGATATGGTAATTGATTGTATGTAATTATGGGTAGATTTATCTTCCTTTTATAGAGAATACTGAAATCTATATAAAGCCTTTTCTTGTATAGTTTAAAATAAGAAAATAAAAAAAGGGTTTCCTCCATTTCTTCATGGTATCAGTAGGTTGATCCTAGGTTTCTTTTCACATTTTTTTTCCTCGGCGTCACTGTTCCGGCGTTACTGTTCACACGTATTGTTCACGTGTCACTGTTCATGCATCACTGTTCACTGTTCCGGCTATATCCCTGAACTCAGACGGCTCCGATCTCCCCGTCTCCCGAGCCGCCCTACACTGTTTTCACTGCCATGGCCGACTCGAGTAAGACTGTTACTCTGTCTAAATCCGAATATGCAGTTTTCCGCATCCTATTTATACATTTCTCAGTTATCATCGTTTATCTGCTCCATATTTTGCTTTTGTCTCCACCTTGTCTTATGTTTCTCTTCCTAGAAATGTCCATGAGGCCTTGTCTAATCCAGGATGGACACAAGTAATGATGGATGAAATGGCTGTTTTACACTCAAGTGGCACTTGGGATTTGGTTCTGTTACCCCCTGGAAAATCTACAGTTGGTTGCCGATGGGTTTATGCGGTGAAAGTTGGTCCTAATGGGCAGGTTTATCGACTCAAGGCTCGCCTGGTTGTTAAAGGTTATACCCAGATATTTGGTTTGGACTATTCTGACACTTTTTCTCCTGTAGCCAAAATTGCTTCCCTCCGTTTGTTTCTCTCAATGGCTGCTATGCGTCACTGGCCGCTCTATCAGCTCGACATCAAGAATGCCTTTCTTCATGGAGACCTCCAGGAGGAAGTCTATATGGAGCAACCAACTGGTTTTGTTGCTCAGGGGGAGTATGGTCTGGTTTGTCGGCTTCGTCGCTCTCTGTATGGTCTCAAACAGTCTCCTCGTGCTTGGTTTGGGAGGTTCAGTACTGTCATTCAGAAATTTGGTATGATTCGTAGCGAGGCAGACCACTCGGTTTTCTATCGACATTCCAATGGCCAATGCATTTACTTAGTTGTATATGTGGACGATATAGTCATTACTGGAAGTGACCAAGAGGGCACTCGACAGTTGAAAACACACTTATTTAATCATTTTCAGACTAAGGATTTGGGACTGCTAAAGTACTTCCTTGGCATAAAAGTAGCTCAGTCTCACCGGTATAGTCATTTCTCAGAGAAAATATGCTCTAGACATTCTTCAGGAAACTGGCATGTTAGATTGTAAAACTGTTGACACGCCCATGGATCCAAATGTTAAACTTCTACCAAAAGAAGGGGAGCCATTGGAGAACCCTGAGGAGTACAGGAAACTAGTTGGAGAGTCGCTAAAAGACCCTGGACGATATAGAGGGTTAGTTGGAAAGTTGAACTATCTTACGATTACTCGCCCAGATATCTCATTTCCAGTTAGTGTGCTTAGCCAGTTCCTACAAACTTCATGTGAGAGTCATTGGGATGCTGTCATAAGCATTCTTAAATACATCAAGAAAGCGCCAGGACAAGGATTATTGTATTAAGATAAAGGCAATACTCAGATAGTTGGATATTCTGATGCAGATTATGCTGGCTCTCCGTCCGACAGGCGATCTACTACAGGATATTGTGTTTTAATTGTAGGCAACCTAATATCCTGGAAAAGTAAGAAACAAGTAGTTGTCGCCAGGTCTAGTGTAGAAGCAGAATATCGAGCTATGGCCTTGGCAACATGTGAGTTAATATGGTTAAAACAGTTGTTACAGGAATTAAAGTTTGGAGGTGTGACACAAATGAAGCTAATTTGTGACAACCAGGCAGCTCTACATATAGCATCTAACCCTGTGTTTCATGAAATGACCAAACACATAGAAGTTGATTGTCACTTTATCAGGGAGAAAATTTTATCTGGATGCATGGTCACTAGCTTTGTCAACTCTGAAGGACAATTAGCAGACATCTTTACTAAGTCTCTTCGTGGTCCTCGTATTGATTTTATTTGTAACAAGCTTGGTGCATATGATTTATATGCTCTAGCTTGAGGGGGAGTGTTAGAAATAGGAAAGTATCTTTAAGATTGCTAGAGAGATGGTAATGATTGTATGTAATTATGGGTAGATTTATCTTCCTTTTATAGAGAAGACTGAAGGCTATATAAAGCCTATTCTTGTATAGTTTAAAATAAGAAAATAAAAAGAGGGTTTCCTCCATTTTTTCAGGGTAAAACTAAATCTTTTTACACCAATGATATCCAACATTTCTATTTTTTGGTTTCTAACATGTTTAGTTTGAATCAACGGAATATGGATATGTCTGAGTACATTGGCAGGTTCGAATCACTAAGAGAGGAACTCAACTCTCTCCTCCCGATTACTACTAGTGTTACTGATCAGGAACAACAACGAGAACAATTTTAAATGGTATCGACTTTACTTGGGATACGGTCCGAGCTTTAACCAATCCGTGACCAAATACTAGCTAGTGCTACCATCCCCTCTCTGGAGAATGTTTTTTCTCGCCTTCTCCGCGACTCGTCCATGGCTGTTGTTGACTCTGACTCCCATCCAGTCGAGACTTCCATCTTAGCCGCTCAAGGAAATTCAAGAGACGGTAGGGGTAATAATCGCTATTGAGGCGAGCGTCCGAAGTGTACCTACTGTCACAAGGTTGGCCACACGCGACAGCGTTGCTATCAACTCCATGGCAAGCCACCACATCATCCTACAGCTAAGGTTGCTTAAGTTGATAATTCCCCATCCTCTGACTCCTCCGAACAGTCATCTCAGTATGTCACTTTATCTGAAGCCGATTATGTAACTTTCCTCCATTATCAGGCCTCTCAGTCAGCTTCGTCTGCCTCCATTGCTCATATACTAGTAATTTTGTTGTCTGCATCACTCCGTCTCTGGATTCTCAGATCACATTTCTGGTAATCCACACATTTTCTCATCTTTAACTAGTTCTAATTTTCTATCTATGGTTATACTTGCTAATGGTTATAAAACTCACTAAAGGCATAGGGCCCACTTATTCTGTTCCTTCCCTACCTTTAAAATTTGTCATTTATGTACCCGGTTGTTCTTTCAATCTTATTTCAATTAGAAAACTCACCCACGATCTGAATTGTTCTGTCACCTTTCTTAAAAAAATTTGTCGTGCAGGCCCAGGGTATGAGATGGATGATTGGTACAGGATGTAAATCACAAAGCCTTATCACCTTATGAAGTCGATACCTTCGGTCGCTCGCACCTCTACAAAATTTGTTGTTGTCATCCACAATCGTTGGGTCACCCCAGTGTCTCCAAACTCCAATTTCCTTATGAGTCGTGCAACTTGGGAAACAAACTCGTGTTAGGGTTCCCAAGTAAGTCAATAATCAGGCTACGTCCTTATTTGAGTTAGTTCATTCCAATGTTTGGGGCCTGTATCATATTAATTCTATTATGGGTTTTCAATATTTTGTGACATTTATTGATGATTATTATCAAAATAATTGGCTATTTTTAATGAAATATTGCTCTGAATTATTTTCTATATTCCAAAAATTGTGCTGAAATTAAAACTTAGTTTGGTGTTTTTATTCGTGTGTTACGTAATGATAATGCTGGGGAATATTTTTGTTCCTTTTACCACCTTTATGTCCCCCCTAGGTATTCTACATTAGTCATCATGTGCCCCAACGGGTTTTTGTAAAAACAGACATTTCATTGAAGCGGCTCATACTTTGTTAATCCATAATAATTGGGGGGATGTTCTCACTGCTTTCTATCTTCATATGACATCCTCTGTTTTACATAACCAAATTCCTCTCTATTTTATTTCCAACTCAACCTCTCTACTGTGTCACTTCGCATATTCGACTATCTCTGCTTTGCCCATAACCTAACCCGGGACAGGATAAACTTTGTGCTAAGTCTACTAAATGTCTATTCTTGGGATATTCACGACTTCAGAAAGGGTACCATTGTTATTCTCTAGACACTAATCGATACATCATCTTTGCTGACGTCACCTTCTTTGAGTCATCTCCCCTCTTCTAGGGGTGTCAAATTTAGCCGGACTCGGCCCGGATTCGCATGGACCCGAGTCCGCGTAGACCCGGGTCCGTGATTAAAATATCCGGACCCGAGTATA
>SKCR01012247.1:0-31244 GCA_019454045.1 Zanthoxylum bungeanum
TTTGTACTTTAGTGAAGTGAGTTGGTGAATCACTGAAAAGAAAAATTAAAAAGCCACAGTCATGAGATAAAAATCACTAGAATAATTCTTAGGGTAATTAAATGGGTGAAATTGAATTTTACCTGTCAAGGTTAAGACTTAGGCTCAAGCTTCCAACAGGATTACTAGTAAAAGAATGAAGCTTCCACATATTCTCCAAAGAAGGATGGCCTGCTTTACATCTCATGTAAGTCTGAAAATCTGCTATTCCCATAAGCCAAAGTCTTTCACTCTCTCCATTTTCAAACACTAATCTTTTAATCTCCATGATTATGTACTCCACAACACAATAGTAGTTTCTCTTTTGCTCACCATAAGTGGCCCAAAACTCAGATACCCATTTGAGATCACCTAAATACAAAACAATTCCTCTACTACCCACATATCTTTTTACAAGACACCTAAGCTCCATAAGCTTTTGTTCAACTTCTGCCTTACAAAGATTTCTCAAAGACAAAAGTGGAAGGCTAATAAACTGTGCATACCTCAAATCACCTGGAACTTGTCCTCTCTCAAACTTATCTATTATCCCTCTAATGACACCCTCAGTAGTAGCTAAACACCCCCCAACAATCACAGTGTTTCTTTTCTTGCCAACCATTGTGTTCAAAACATTCATTACATCATCATCACTATTAATTCTGAGAAGGGGACTTTGATGAGAACAAACTATATGATCCATTGGAACATTTTCTTCTACCTTACTCTTAACTTGGCTACTAGAGAAACCAGCTTCCCTCATGACTCTACTAACACTCGGGTCATCTAAAATGGAGATTACAAGCTGTTCTACTTCGATTTTCAAGGCTAAAATATTGGGTTGCTGTTGGTTTTCAACAGAACCACGGCGCTGGTGAGCCTGTGCACGCTTAAAAGCTGCAACCAAAGCGTTTGAAAGGGAAGGACGAAGAGGGGAGTGATGATGATGAGGTGCTAATAATAAAGGGCTTGAAGTAGAAGCAGGAAGACGATTGAGAGCCACGTTGAAGCAGAGCTCCAAGGCTTTGCATTGAAGAGGATGAGAATCAGTATTAAGAGTACAAGCTCTTCGGAGAAGGCCAGTAGGGCAAGCAAGCATAGCGCTTGCTACATGAAGAGGCGTCACTTGGGCATGTCCTCGTCGCCTCGCAAGATTCACTGCTTGTTTTACTACGTTGGCAGCTTCACTGGTTAGAGCCTGAGGCACAGCGCAAAGCCCTGCTCTCATTTTCTTTAATTTCTTTTTTTTTTTTTTTTTTTTTTGTTTTTGTTCAAAGTGTGAAGTGTGAATTGAGAATGAGTGTTAACCAATGATATATATATATATATATTTATAAATATTAAGGGGAAGAATTAGAAATGGATTTTGTGCTTTTCTTGTTAGTGAGGAAATATTTTGTTCTTTGAATGTGAAAGTGATGTGATTTGCTTTGCATGTGAACTTCGGCTTATGATGATATAAAAGGTGTGTGGATAAATTAAAAAAGCAGTTAGCAATAAGCACTTTGAATTGGAATAATCACCTTTTTTTTATTTTTAATTTTTCTTTATGTTTTATTATGTAGGTGATTGTGATGTGTAATGTACAATCTTTAAAGCTACAAGAGGGAAGAATTAATGAGCTCAAAGCTATGAAAAGAGAAAAAAAGAAGGTCTAAAAAAGACTGGAAAAGAAAAAGTTACTAAGACCTGAAAAGATGGAGCGGACTGCCTGTCTGTTTGAAGGAATTTTGTGATCAAAATTATACACAATTATTTAATTTCTCAATTAGTATTTGAATTCGGTGTCTAGTAGAGTTTTATAATAATTTTCTTAAAATTTCTCAAATACTATTTAATTTCTCAATTAGTATTTGAATTCTGTAATTGATAATCATTGGATAATATATATATATACACTAATATATGCATGTGCCTACGGCACTGTGTTACAAAATTTAAAGAGAGATTGAAATTCTGTTATTTAATTTGTTTATAATGAAATGATTTTATTTTTTAATAAATGATTTTATTCTTTAATTTATTTGGTAGTTTTCATTTTCCATTTTTATAAAGATTCTATAATGAAATGACTCTTTATCAGCCGTTAGATTATAATGAAATGATATGATCTGAGCCGCCAATTAAGCCACATAAAGATAGCATTTGGATACATTATTTCTCTTAATTTTAACCATATGTTACACTCTTTCCTCCCACACCATTGTGCTTTATAATATATATATATATATATATAAAGCTCATCACAACTAATTTAATATTGAGAGTAATTTTATGATACAACCATTAGTAGTATTACTAATCAACAAATATATAATATGTATAATTATATTAAATATAATCATTATTTATTTAATTAATTTTATTATATGAACATGAATAATAATATATTATTTAGTTATTATATGAGTGACGTGGTGTTATAATTTTAAAACATAATTTCCGCAGCAAGTGGATCCAAATTTTATATGTTACGGAAATTATAATATTATAAAGGTTGGGATATTTGAACCCACACATTTTCTCACAGTACCATTTCTTTAATTAAACTTTTTATTATTCAAATAGTATTCAGAAAATTACTTATTTGACCTTTTCCTGTCTCTTCATCTTCTCTGAGTGGAGTTTATTCTCACCTGAAACAAGTATTGTAATTAAATTATTATATAAATTAACAAATTCAGCTCTACTGTAAATCTAACTCAAATTTAAAGTAACAGAACCAATCATATAGAATTGAGAATTATAAATTTTTGTATCACTTTGAATCTACTACAATTTTTTTGGTAAAAACTTTGAAATAAATAAGAATATGATATTATTACTAGTGAGTAGTGACAAGAAATTAAGAGAGAAAAATAGAAAGAAGATTTACGATTTAGTAAGAAATAATAAAGAAAATTGAAAGATGGAGGAAGCTAGTTTAGGTTTAGAAAATTGTCACTATATCTTCAAGAAACCTAAACAAAATTATTTTCAGGTACCACATCATCACATTTGATATTAAGCAACTGCACCACATTGATAGAATTTTCAATAATCAAAAGAAATAAACCATCAGCACACAATCAAAACCAAATAGCTAGCCATTTTCATTTTCACCCTTTTTCTTTGTTTCCCCTCTTTTTCGTCTCTTTCTTCTACCCTTTTTCTTTGTGGTTGTCGGTGGTTCACCGGTTCGGTAGTTTGGCTTTTTTTTTTTTGGTTTTTTTTTTTTTTAGAATCGTTGGAAATCACATCGCCAAACCACCACTTCCGGACTTAAGCGGAGCAAGTAAAACTTCTGACTGTTCCAGACTCTTACAAGAAATACATTCCATATATTCGAACCCAATACCTCAATGTGAGATCCTGAATCCTACACCACCAAATCATGCCCCTTGGGGACCTTATAGATTAATTATCCTGTATTAGATTAATTGTGCATTGTTGTAAAAATTATATATAGAATATATGTATTATGTTGTTTCACTTCTAATTCGAGAATGCAATCACTGACTTTGAAATGAGGCTAATGTAGGGAATTAAGTTGTTCCCGTAATTCCTTATGCTTCTAATTAGTTTTTAGGTGTGAATAGTTATCTCTACTAGTTACGGGAAACACATAATACATATCTTGTTTTATGTTGTTAGGTTTATCCTGACTAGACTTGAATCTTAAGATATCATAAGTTTTTATTCGAGTTTTTATGATAGTGTAATTACAACCATATGATATATCAATATTTTTTATATATGAACGAATTTTCGTATTGGAAAAAAGAAATATAGCTTCTGCATATTCCACGTTATGGTGGGAGAAGCCTAACCCAATACACCTGATCCGATCCGATCCGATCCAATCAAAGAATATATTTGGATGTGTTGGGTGCATTCAAAATGGGTTAATTTAGTTTACTTTTTTGAACCCAATCATTAATTGGGCTAGTTTGGGTTCTCTAACATGAACTTATATAACTCCATCCAACCCAATATCAATAAAACAAAAAAAAAAAACAATTTATCAACTGTAAAATGCGAAACACAAAACCTATTTTTTAAAAGCAATTGATATGCTTTATTTATGAGTTATTATCATTTCACCACTTCAAAATTAAAATTTAGGAAATAACAAATAAGTATAAGAAATATTAGAATGTAAAATTTTATTATTATATCCTTACAAATTTTTACATTTTACTGTAAAAAAATAACGGTAAATAATAAATAGGTATAAGAAGTATTAATATGTAATATTTTACATATGTAGTAAAATGTAAAATTTTACTAAAATATAGTAGCAACATGTAAAATTTAGATAAATATATAATAGTAAAATATAAAATTTGTAAAGATATGGTAATAAAATATTTCATCATAACATTTTTTTTTATTGAAATCGTTGGAAACTCTACCACCAAATTACCTATTTCGGGCTTAAACGAAGCAGGTAAAACCTCCGGCTGTCCCAGACTCTTACAAGAAACGCACTCTCTATATTCGAATTCAGAACCTCAAGATGAGATCCTGAACTCTACACCACCAGCCACGCCCCTTAAGAACACCATAATATTTCTTAGACTTGGTTTTTTATTTCCCAAATTCTAAATTAGTGATATGATAATAACCCTTTGTCTTTTTTTTCCCAATTTTAAGTATCACAGTTTTTTTTTTTAATAACTTTTCAAAACTTTATTTATTTAATTTTTAATTTCTAACAAGCCATAAATAGAATGCATGGCCGACGCAGCCCATGCAAATATATCCCCTTACCTGCACAAAACCATCCCTAACCCCACGCTCCTGGCCACTACATTGTATTTTTAATAGAGATTGTAATTGTAAGTACCAAAATTTATAATAATCAAATATATTAAAAATATTTTTTAATTAATCATCACAATAATCAAACATGCTAGCTGTTGTCAATTGTATACATTGCACCTTTATTATTGATTCTTGTGTATGACCTATTAGATTCTTCTCAAGTTTAACATAAAATTGAATTACGATAATTTAATCAGACATAAATTATCCTCCAATGATATCTGTATGACATCTAACAGTATGTCATGGTCCTGAAATGAGATAGAATTATAAGAACTTATTTCATATTATGATAAAATCTCTTGCTTCGCTATAACCCCTCCGAATAACCTTTAGTTAATTTGATTAAGATTGCATTTTACTTCACATGTGTATTGTTATTATTATTATTATTATTATTCTATTTTAAATAATTATAATTTTATTTATCAATTTTTCAGTTGTATTTTATCTCATCTTTTGTTTACATTATTTCTAGCTAAACCAGATTTCAATAATGTAATCTCATCTCTTTCATTTTGTTGAATTGACTGCTAATGATTGAAATACATTAGCTCGGTTCAATTGGATACTCGCATAAGCATTTCGGTTTTGGTCTTTATTGAGAGATAGACCAGTTACATGTCATTAGCGAGAGTGAAAATTATACAAACATATTTAATATATTCAATCAATAAATATATAATATGTCTTAATTAATAATCTTTTCTTTATTATTATTAGTTAATTTCAAATTTTATATATATATAGACTAATAGACGGACGTGGCAATTATAAGTAACTCCCTTATAGGACATGTTGGAATCTAAAGATGCTACCTCACCAGGAGAAAATCTTTGGTGCAACAGAGGTACCATGTCATCCATGCAACAAGCCAATCATCCATTGCCACACGTGCTACAAAATTAAAAAACAACTAAAAACTAGGTATTAAATTATACATGTCATTTTCTAATTCGCTGGTGGTATCACGTCACCCATACCTCCGTTGCACCAAAGATTTACTCCCTCACCAGAGTCTCCATTTTCTCTTGAGGAAGTAAAAACGGTTGTTTGGGATATAGATGGCAGCAAAGCTCGAGGGCCAAATGGATACAACTTCAGCTTCTTTAAAAATATTTGGAGCATTATTGGTTATGATCTTTTCAGCATGGTTCAAAGTTTTTTTAACAGGGGAAGTCAACCATTGGGGATAAACAACTCTTTCATAGTATTGGTCCTTAAAATTGATAACCCAACTAGTTTGAAGGAATGCAGACTGATTTTCACTGCTCAGAAACTGAGAAATAGAAAATAGAGGATCTTGTTTAAATTAGATTTTGAAAAGGCTTTCAACGCTGTTTCATGGAAATTTCTAGACATTTCAATGGAAAAGATGGGATCTAGAGGGCGATGGAGAAACTGGATTTCATAAGTGCTTATCAACAGCTTCAGCTGCTGTCTTGGTAAATGGCTCTCCTACGTACCATTAAATTCCCAATGGACATAGGACTAAGACAAGGTGACCCCCTATCTCTTCCTTATTGCAGCAGAAGGTCTTAATGTCCTTTTTTCTAAAGCCAGAGAGTTGAATCTGATAAAAAGATTTTGAGATTGGTTCTTCGGTAATAACGCACCTCCAGTTTGCTGATGATACACTCATTTTCTCCAACAAAAGTATTGACTCCCTCCATAATACCAAAAGAATTTTTCACTGTTTTGAGTTGATTTTAGGGCTGAACGTTAACTTTCTCAAAAGCTCCAATATATGTATTGATCGAGATTTGCCTTGGGCCGAGAATGAGGCAATGCTCCTCAATTGCAAATGATCTTCCATTCCATTTAACTACCTTGGGTTTCCAATTGGTGGTAATCCTATGAGGCAAGGCCTTTGGGATCCAATCATCAATAGAATCCACCAACAGCTTTGTAACTGGAAAAATAAGATTTTATCGTCTGCCAGTAGATTAACTCTATTGAAGTCTACCCTCTCATCTATTCCTCTATACTACTTATCCATTTTCAAGCTCCCCAAAATCAATTTGCTTGAAAATAGAAAGCTTCCTCGTGATTTTTTTGGACGAGGAAACCGCAAACCATCTTTTTTTTTCAGATTCTTTTCTTCTATTGTGGACCTACCTTCACTGCAATGCAAAGCTTAAGGATTTCTTCCTGTCCTTATTTATGACAATTTGTCAGTGTATCTAGTTTGAGCGTAACCAGCAAATTTTCAAAAAAAATTCTACCGATGCTACTAGGACACTTGAAAAAATTCATTACCTCATTTTTCAATGGATATCCGTAAAATATGATGATGTCGAGTTTACAGGTTCATGTTTAAATCTTTCCCCAAGTTTTATATCAGTTTAGTCCTTCTCTCTAACTTGAACTATTGAGTATGATCTCTTTTTAACTCATTTTATCGCTATTCACCTTTAGTGATATTTTAAATCTAATATTATCTCTCCTCTTTAAAAAAAAAAATCTTTCTTTGGATCATTTGACGATTTCATCAAAATATAATATCATTTTCCCTTTACTTAAAACAAAATACTTAGTCGTCTGTTTTTTTTTTTTTTTTTAAAAAAAATTATTATTAATAGTGGTAATTTACACCGCCACAGTAATAATTTTATGAGACTGGGAATCACATTTCTGTAAATGGGGACTACTAAGCTCACATGTCAAAGTTGCATCCTATGTATGATTCAGAAACACATGTAAGTCACTGTTGATAATAAATGAGATTATGTGAACCCAACCCACCACCAATTTCTAGAAAAATGCCCCCCCGTTATCCAACTACTCTGTCAAATTTGGACTACCTTTCATTATTGTGATAAGAGTCTTTTCAATTACCTGTAATCCTCACATCACCCCCCCACATCAAAATCATATAACTACTACTACTTTCTAATTTTATCAACCACTTAACATGTTTTATAATTTGTAACATTTACAGGCTATATATATATATATATATATCACAATTGGAACGAGATCAAAATCTCTCCTGTGGTACATACTGCGGTGGATAAAGTTTAAATTATTTTTTAATACGAGTGATCGGTTAAAAATAATAACATTAAGGAATTTTTTATCCCGATAACAAAACAGCTATGAATATAACCATTCATGGAGTACTCAATTGAGCATGATGATGAAGCTAATGGATGTAATGAGATAGAATGGACTAATTGTGCACAAGAGTATCTTATTTCTAGTTATATATTTTTTAAACCTACTAATAAAAAATAATATACACAAAACTGCATGATGCAATAAATCATAAAATTCTAAAGCAAAACCAACTTCTCTTCCACATCAACAATCTGAATCTCACCCTTAATTGAACCCAAATTAGGAGATAAACAAGAAGATGAAGAATCGAAAGAAGAAACAGCTGAAGAATAAGAAGTAGATATGGAATCATGATGATGTTTTGTTTCTGCTTCTGCTGCAAGACTCACAAGCAAATCAACAAAAGCATCGACAATGAACCCATGATTGTTCTTTCCATTAACTCTCAAATACCATCCTAATAATTCTTCCATACAGTCCCAATCTTTTAGCCCATGAGTCTCCACCATTTCCTCCATAGATCTTCTGAAATCAACGTAAGGGTTCTGAGAGTCCATTGATAATATGACACTTTCTTTAAACGGAACAAACGCTGTTTCTGTTTCTGATTTTGATTCTTCGAGGATAGAACTTGTTGCACCTCCAGGTTCGAAAAACAGCCTATCTGATCTTGCTTCACGTACAATGATCTCTAATGACTCGTTATCGACGCGATCTTCGGACTCTGTCGAGAAACTTGCTGATTCTGATGATGAGTTTGTGAACCACGACTCCGGTGTTTCAACTTCGACACAAGGATCAAAAAACACTGAGTTCACAGTCTTGAATATGTCATCATCTCCTGCTCTGAATGAAAGAGTCTTGGGGTATTTACAAGAAGGCCATTGCAGCTTCATCTTCTTCCCCATTTGATCTGAGTGATTAAAAAAATTGAAAATGAAAATTGGTTTCTTTGGATTGGAATTAATGAGAGGAGATGGAGGTGAGGTATAGATATTTAAAAGGGAAGCTTAACAGGAACATGGAAAGGAAATGGGAGAAGGTAGGGCCTGTCATGTGTCTATTAAATTGTGGGTTTGTACAATTCAATGTGTTATTTAATGTCACATTGCCAATGACAAAATATAGCACTATTTTTTGTCTATTTTTTTTATTTTTTTATTTTTTATTTATTTTTGTTTAGAGAAATGAAGTTAGTAACTCATTATTTATTGAAAGGTTACTTTGGAATAACTATTAATTAATATTGCAAATCATTTTTTAAATCGAGTGGAGGGCATAATTTGGTATTATTTTTTTAAGTCGAGGGTTTTGAGTATCATTTCATGTGTAGTGTGCAAATCGATTTTATTCTAAATATTTGAAAAAATACAGGTTATTTTTAGTTTAAATATCTGGAATGCATTATTTTTAAAGAGACTCACTATTATAGAGATGATTTTATTAATATGAAATTATGATGGACGACTATAATTATCTACCATGCAAATTTTAACTAATTAAGTATATGTTTTGTTATTTTGCTATTAATAGAGGGTTATTGCACCGCCAAGACCTTAAAAAAAAAAAAAAAAAAGTCAAATCAAATTCGGCAAAGGAATTTGACTTTGAAACAAGAAGACAGTGCATCCGAAAACAAAGACAAAAAAATACGGCAATGTGTAATTCAAAGTTGAAAGCCCAATAAATATAAGGAAATGCAGTGACAAAAATAAACAAATATATTATATATGAATCAATAGTTTCACATATTTCTATTTTGGGCATAAGAGTTTTATAAATTTCGTTAGTTAAATTTAAGCTTTGTCTCTTAATTTGTCCAATTCTAAAAATGGCTTTAGCCTTTTTGACCCTGCCTGGCTTGGGTTATTATAATAATTGAAAACGACACATTTGGTGTTTTAATTAAATCAATAAGGTAAGGACTAAAGAAGAAATCAAATAAATATTTCAAAAATTTTAAAGCAAAAAATCACAAAGTTCATGTGAGCTATTTAAAAGGAATGGTGGAATAACACACTTGTCCGTGCCTGTGTATTAAATTAAAGACTTCAGATTGTGACTTCTCATTTATTAGGTGTTTTTTTTTTTTTTTTTTTTTTTGCTGCTGCTATTTTTGCCTTATATATCGAGGTTTTACAAATTAAATATTCAGGTTCAAATATATTAAGGTTTTAAATATATATATATATATATATATATATATATATATATATATATATATATATATATATATATATATTAACTTTTTGGATCAGCAAATTATTTTACTTTTTTTAATCTTGTTGATCATCTATAAGTCAAGTATCCTCTATCTAACGTGATGAGTGTTTACTCTAGTCCTGAATATTGTATAGTGAGAGACAAAAATTAAAGACAAATGGCCAAATCAATAAGTTATTTTACTCTCTTTAACCTTTTGAACATCAACTATGATTTAATCTAGCCTTGTAAAATATTAATATAATATAATTTAATATAGCCTTGTATTATTGAAGTTGAATTTATATTAATTTGAGAGCACATCTCTCTAATTTTTTTTTTTTATTTTGAAATAGAGTTTTGATTGTGTTATAGGTAAGTTATATATCAAAGCATTTCTATGAAAAATGGACAAATCGAGGGTATTTTAACAAACCCAAGGACTTTTGTGAAAATACCCATTCGTTTTAATTATAATGAGTCTACATATTATGAAATACTTGATTTAATTAATTAATTGATGAAAATTTTATTTTAGTGAGGTGAGAAAATTTTCATGACCCAACCAACAGAAGGTGACGCACAACTGCACAAGTGTGTCTGAATTGTGATTCAACTGTTCCTGTTTCATGAAATTATTAAATATATTTGTCCAATTTTTCAACTTTGTGATTATATAATTCATCCATCATTTTGCCCATTCAATGAACGGCTACGGTGGATTCATTTAGTTGACTTCATGAAATTTTCTTTAAAATTTACAAATATTCGATTCGGATCCGAAACTATAATATTATTTAAAGATCTAAAATGAGTAACATACATTTTTTTTAATTATAATATTATATTATGATTAAAAACTTCAAAATGTAAAAATAACGTCAAGTCCCGAAGATATATCTATTTTTATTTTAGATTTAAAGGACATATGTACTCCCATCTACCCAATTGTCGACAATTAGGCTATAGTAGTTATTACAGTGTCCATGTGAATGGCTCCTGCAAGCTACCCTTAAGCATAATGTCAATGTGGTCCTTGTCCTTGTTAATCTAATCATGAACAAAAATTAAAAATGAAATGTCATAAAATAAAAATAGCTGCGATCGATCATAATTAATTTATTTGAAGATTAGGCACATGAAAAATAAACTTGGAAAATTTGGTGACAAATGATCATCACTAAGTCTGGCTATAGAGATTGCCACATACAGATATGTTATCTACTTTCAGACAAAATGCATGTGCAAATCTTTCAATAGATTAAGAAACTTATTATTTTGAGACATTTTAAATATGTCTTAATTAATCATCATATTTCACAAAACTAATCATAATTTGTCCTAAAATTTTACATTTTACTTTTCTTACTGTGCAAATTTTAATTACTTTGATCACTGGGGTAAAAATGCTCAAGAAAAGTTCCGAATCTTTCATTTCATCCCAATAAAGCTTCCCCTCAGTTCACATTTTCATAAATCCATGTAATTAATTATGCTACTCTACAAAAAAAATTATATTTCAGTACTCTCTATTAGTAGAAGTATGGTTAAGTTTGTACTTTTAAAATGCCGATGTTACCAAATAGCAACTTTATATATGTTTGATGTTAATTTATATAATGATTTTAATTTTTGAGTTTATATAATAATTTAAATTTTTGAGTCAAATGGCTAGCTAATGTCCCTATTAACTAGCTAACATGACATAGGAGTCAATTTTTTTTAATAAAAATTAATTCACGGGTCTAACTCATACTAAAAACTAGTTTATGAATTGAGGATTGCTGTTATTCTCTCTAACACCTTCATCACGTATAAACTGGTTTTTTTATCCAATCTTAGTCAGGTGGTGGAAAGGTTGTGTGTGTATATATATACACAATAATTTTCAGATTCAGACGTGCAAATTATCCGGTTGCTTATTTTGTACAATAAAACAATGTTATTTTATTAGTCAATTAGTAAAACAACGTTATTTTATTGAACAAAATATACAATCGGACGATCCACTATTCCGAACCTAAAATTGACTGTATATATATATGTGTCTACTTATGAATGAGTTTGATTATGATGTCATGTAAAAGTTGATTAGTTTAACTCATAAATCCGCTCATAATTTGAGGGTTGTCTTAAGATTGTATTACCTGCCTAATAAATAATCTTAACCATAATGGAAAATTAGCCCTAACATTTGAATCTTTTGGTAGTGCAAGAGAGATCCTCAGTGTCGGTTTCATGAATTGGAGATGAACTGGTTTGTCTCTTCCAACCACATTCATGATTGGCTCAAAAGATCCATACATGAACTTGCCCAGTTGACTCTTCATCACTGGCCATTTATTTAATTTAACCATCATCTTTATATATATATATAATAATAATAATTGGCTTTGTTTACTTCAATAATTATCATTAATATTTAGTAAACAAATTATGAAACCTAACCACCACTCATTGTGTCCTCTATATTTTGCAATGTTTCTTTTTATAATAAGCACTCAAACAAGTGTTGCCATGAAGCAAATATACCCTTACAATTTTATGTAATTATATTGACAAGTAGTACCTTTAGTATATTATAAAGAATAATAAACAATTAAAATTTAACTCATTTTCAAAAGAATCATACATAGAGAATTCATTTTATTTATAATTATATTTGCCCTCGATTAAGGATGACAATTTGATCCCCGGAATTGCCAGTATAACTGGCAATGGAGGGGGAGCGAGTGTAATTCGCGATTTCTGGACTGCGGGCTTCTTATGAAGAACCCTTGTCGGCTGCGAAGTACGTCGGAGATATGGGACATAGCTAACTCTCTGTTCCGTTCCTTCCGCTCGCTTCACTTTTTGCTTAACATCCAAAATAACTCCAAAATAACCCTTTTTTGCGCAGAAGTCTTATTTTTCTTAATTGGAGGTAGCATTTTACTGATGTTAAGTCATGGACTGGTTTCTTCAGCCCTTAGACATAAGCTATCGCAGCTCCAGCTCGCAACCACAGGGGGCCGCCCTGCGAGGCCAGAGTTGGATATCTGATATTATTCGATCAAAAAAATACCCGATATATGAGATTTAATGGAAAATAATTAGGATTTGAATTTAAAATTACATGTTTGAAATGGATGTTGATCGATTATAGTTTTTAGTAATTCGGATATCATATATCGGACCAAAAAAAATATAAATAAATAGAGTACTAATTATAATAATAATAAAATAACTTTTTCTCATAATAAATTAGATATCCAATATCTATTACCATATCTCTAATTTATTTTTAATTTATTGGTTATTTCATTTGGTATCGAAAATTCGAATATTCGATCGGTTTTGGATACTGATATCGATCGTATTTTTTTTTGGCAATGAATAAATATCATATATATTGAATTAGGTTTTGATTTCAATTTCATTTTCGGTTATAATAATTTGATCGGATATATATCCGAACCATTATCATCCATACCCTCGAAACTTGATCGATCAATTTTCATGTAGCAACTTTCAGGGAGGCAAATGATAAATAAATAAATAAATAAAACAAACTAATTTAAGTTTTGCCCAATTTTTTAATAATTTTTTTTTTTTTAAAAAAAAACATCTTATGGTGCAGAGGTTTTTTATTTTCATAACTGTTGTAATTATTAAATTGTTAAAAACAGTGAATTTTATATCCACCTAATCATAAATTTGATATTAGTCGGTGCTGGTATGCTGCTTTACAAAGATAATCAATGGATTAAAGTAATAATACCTAGATATAGATAGACTCGTGTGTTGTTGATATTTTTATTTTCCAAAAAAAGAACAAAAGATAAGTATCACTTATTAAAGCCGATTTAGTCCGTCAAGTTAAAGTCACTATCCCACTAAAATAAAGTCATCTATCAAAGTAAAATTATGATATTCTAATTCTATCGTGTATATCCATTTATATATGCATATAATCATAATGAGATACATGAAACATATAAAAATATATATGTGAATTTTGTAGAAAATTTAATATATCATAATCATTTATTTAAATATATGTATAAATACAATGTATCATAAATATTGATTAAATTTAATATATTCTGAAAATTCAATGTAATATAAATATTAATTAAAGAGTAGACTTAATATAAATATTAATTAAAATAGAGACTTAAATATAATTTTATCCCATAATTTCTTTAATGTTATGTGATAGCATAAGTGAAATTATGGGATAAAAATATATGTAAATATGATAATAATAAAATAATAAATTTTTTCTTATTTCCTTCCTAGAAAAAGCAGCCAACAATATGGAAAGAACGTGGAATAATCAGCTATAAAATTAGATTTAATACTTGTATTAATTAATTAAATGTGAATGTCATGATAAGCCATGTGGATTGAATACACACCATAGAAATAACAAATAATGTTGGTTGTTTAATTTGATAATCGGGGATATTCCTCATAAATTTAAATTAATTTTTTGAATCGAAACGATTGCATTTATGTAAGGGTGTCAAAACGAATCAACGAATCGAATTCATATCGAATCCTAAACGAATCGAATCAAAATGTGATGGATTCGTATTCGATTCGTTTATTAAACGAATCCTAATATCAGGATTCGTATTCAATTCGTTTATTAAACGAATCGAATACGAATATTTGTTTATTCGTTTAGTTAATGATATTATTTAATAAAATAATTTACCACACTTGATTTACATTAATTCTTCATAAATATATACATATGAAATATGTAATTAATATATTTACTAAAAATACTTCACAAAATATTGAAAATATTACTTTTTATATGATAATTAGCTATAATTTCTCGAATCTTAATTGAAAATTAATAAGAACTAGTAAATAAAAATAATAAAACGAATCCTAAACGAATAAACGAATCAATGACCTTAAATTCGTATTCGATTCGTTAATAAACGAATCGAATCGAATTGACCCATTTATTAAACGAATCCATATTTTCAAACCCAAATTCGCTTTAAAGCGAATCGAATCGAACGAATAAACGAATCCTGACCCAAATTGACACCCCTACATTTATGAGAAATTTCACTTCTCGATGAAAATTTAGAATCATAATAAAAAATTCTGCTAATCCTACTTAATTAGGACGAACATGTATTACATGACGATTTACAATTAGGACAACAAGGGGAAAAGCGGTCAGGAGGATTACCATGCGTTGCAGTTGATCCCACGATCTAGCGGTTAGGTCGTAACTACCCACGGTCTGGAAGTTATCACGCACAACTTGACAGTTGACTGTAACTCGCCACGGTCTGGCAGTTTTCACGCACAACTCAGCAGTTAGATGCATGATCCAGCAGTTACAAGCATGAAGTGTGGAAGTTCGTGGAACGGGGAAGGCGAAACCGTTCGAGCAGTTAACAAAGGTCCATTATAAAAGGCCCAAGTGTTGGAAGAAGAAAAAAGAAAAAGAACAAATGAAGACTCTTAATGAGCATTTTTATTTTTATTTCGTAGATTCGTAATCCATTAGATTGTAATTTGTGTGCTTGTGCCCCTTGGAGGCTTATTCACTGAATCAAACACCCATTTGTTGAGACTTTGTCTCAGGAGGTTTGAACCTTACACGCTATTTGACGAAAAATTGCGCAAACAGTTTTTGACGACCACAGTGGGAGAATTGGTGTAAGAAGTGGAAATGCCTCCGAAAAGAAACACTCAGACTGACTCGAGTACAGAGGAATGGGGAGTGGAGCAAACCAAGCAGCCCCACGTTCCAACTGTAGTAGGCCATTTCGAGGGTCTAACAGAAGCAAGCTGATATGACACTATGCGAGAGTTCAGCCCTAACGCAGTTCGTGCCTTGTTCGGCGAGTTCACCCAAGATGTTGTCGAACATGTTAGGCTTCAAAACGCTCACATCATAGATAAGTTCACTTCGGCTAGTAACTCGCATTACGAAAATATGGTCAAGCACCTGAGCTCATTGAATGAGTTGATGGCCAAATGTGTGAACGTGGGGACAACCCCACCATGGACTGCACCCTCTATGCGCCGAGCAGTCAAGAGACTGGTCCAAGCAATGGTCCTCTACAAGGGATTACTGCCCCTACGATACCTAGAGGGGGAATAAGTCCTGGAGGCAATGGCCCACATTTAGGGCCAGATATAATACAACATGAAGTAGTGTTGCCCCAAGGTTCACAAGGGCAATGTCACGACCATGTCTCATTTGTGAGAGGACCACAACCACCACCTGTAGCAATGACATTCAATGGCAATGATGTTGAGAGAGAACATATGACCGATATTCTTCATAATCAATTCGGTTTAGGGGTGAGGCCGATTCGGCCAAGATATCAAAAGCCGTATCCAGATTGGATTGATGTAGCGTATCTATGGCCTATGAACTACAAAATACTAGAGTTTTCTCTGTTTACATGGTCTGGAGAAGTTTCTACAATAGAACACATATGGCGATTTACCCTTCAGTGTGGGGAGACACATGATTTCCATAAGTTGAGATTATTTAACGGCTTGTTGTCAGGAGTGGCTTTTTCCTAGTATGTCAGCTTGCCGCCCAATTCGATGGAAAATTGGCACCAAATGGAACAGTTGTTCCATGCACAATTCTATAAAGCCGAATCTGAAGTGACCTTGGCCGACTTGGAAATTTTGAGGCAGCTGCCAGGAGGAGAATGAGCTGAAACGTTCTTACAAAGGTTCAAAGCGGCTCGAGACCGATGCTACGTGCCTTTACCAGAAAATGAGTTTGTGAGAATCGCTCAAAGCTGTCTTAATTTCGATCTAAAAATGAAATTTCAAGATCGAGAATTCTGGGACCTCCCCCGACTCACCACTAGTGTAGTGCGATATGAACGGTTATTGAGGGAGGAAGAACAAATGAAGAATTCTAGCAAGGGAACCTATTACATGAATCCTAACTATAAAATAGGCGAAGTGGACGTCGAATCGACTGACTTATGTTTTGCCGAATTAGTTAAAGGGAAGTCATACCTCTGCAAGACGTGGGCTGAACCCCAAGCCAAAGTAGAGAATGACAAAAAGAGTGGGAATTTCTCTTTTGACATCTCAAAAGTCGACGCCATATTCAATCAATTATATAAAGATAAGCAAATTAGGTTGAGCGACCGCCACAAATTGCCAAGCCCCCGAACAAATCAGTGACAAAAAGTATTGTAAATGGCATAATGCATGGTCGCATTCAACTAACAATTGCCTTATTTTTCGGAATGTTTTGCATGACGCCATGAAATCTGGATGGATAACGTTCGAGAAAAAGATGGCAGTGGATAACAACCCATTTCCAAAGCCGTTGGAATTGAATATGATCAACTCTGACCTCACCAAAATGAATTTGCCAAAATTCAAACTGGTTCTAGATGAAGATCAGGACGGTCATCGTCCAAGTGCTATTGAAAGGATCGAAGCGTCCCAAGAAAGGAGGGTTACGTAAAATTTGTGTGCACGATGCAAAAACAGTATAGAGTGGATGAAAGAGCTGAAAGATACATGTGAGAGGCCAGTGAAGAATGAGCCAGTAGCATGGCAGCCAAGAACCTTCGCACCAAGGTTTTATGGAGAACATGCAATCTTCGTCCAAAATATAAGGACGTTTAGGCCAAAAATTCATTGGCCCAATGTATGGCATTCATACCATAGGCCATATTCATACCATCGGCCAGGGAAGAAATATCCTCATGTAGATGAAATGACAATGACACAATTGAAACGACACCAAAGAAATTATGGTTGTATGATGCGCCAGCAAGGTGAAGTGAAAGTTACCACTGACCATAGTCATTCAATCAATACTCATGCGAGGAAAAAGTCGGATGCGAAGGTTAAGGATAGTGGTGGCAGAGAAGAGATCGATACAAGTTGTAAAGAGCGTATCAAATTTGACCGACCAAAACGGGATGAGACAGATGACGAAGAGCCCCCAATTGTTATTCAGTTTGGCAGCATGCCTCCGGTTGTGGCTAATCATTACATATTGTCTGAAAGGTTCAAGGGGGCAATAATGAGACCTCTGGGAGGAATGAAGATGTCTACGACGGCGGTGAGAAAGAATTCGCAACACTCGCGAACTGACAGAGAGGCATCGGACGAGGAACTGATCGATATAGAGGAAGAAATAGATATCAGAACCGAAGCACGAAGAAGGGGGACAACACAAAATCAGCTTCTCAGAGAGTTGTACGAAGCCGGAAATCCAGAAGTGGGAACATTAGGAGAGGACTTGGGGCGATCTACATACCTCGTGTTGTACGGAAAGCCCAAAATAAAACGGGTCGTGACCAGAGCAGAAAAACATAGGATGTTAACCAATGATGCCTCTCGTGATAGGCCGATCTTGTTTCCATCTTCCGGATGGAACGAGGAGGATGAGCCACCTCAAGTAAATATAAGTGGTGATCAAACGATGGAAATAGGAATGTCAGAGAATGTGACGTTTCCAAAACCATCACGACAAATGACAAAGCATCTTCGACCGCTTTATGTGAAAGCAAAGGCAAACGGAATACCCATCACTAATGTGTTAATCAAAAATGGAGTGGCCATCAACGCCATCCCAGTTAGGATGCTGGGGCGATTAGCAAAGTCGGAGGATGATCTCATCCCTACGGAATGGTGCTTATAAGTTTCAATGGAGGGCCAACGACAGCCAATGGAGTTGTCCCACTAGACTTACAGGTAGGAAGCATTACTAGAAGAGTAGTATTTTTTATTATAGACGGACCAACCACGTATAACATGCTCTTAGGACGAGACTGGATCAACAGCATCCAATGCATTCATTCGTCCTTTTACCAATGTCTGGTTTTTTGGAATTAGAAAGATGAAGTAGAAGTAGTACACGTCGATAATATGCCCTTTACAGTAGAGACAAATTCAGCCGAATATTTCATGTATGAAGGAAATTACGGGCCAACTAGAGTACTGAATGAAGCAGGGTATTCGGCCATAGTGGCAAAAAATGACGAGCCGTACACCGCAGATCTGCTAAATGACTTGTTCGCACAAACAATGCCAACTATAGTGGCCTTCAGAGGGCCAACGCATGGCCATGAAATCAGCAATTAAAATGGAGACGTGCGAACAGGGTAAAGGACAAGCCGCACTTGCGGCCAGTAGGGCCAGCTTAATGGCCTATGTAACGGAACAGAAAGTTGAAGCCGATGCTCAGGCTGTGATTTCAGCCTTGAGGGAGAAATTATTAACACGTCAGACGGAAGATATAATAAGAGAGGCATGCAGAGTGGATTGTTTGATGGTAGGAAGTGACATGAACGAACGACCAAATGAGGAAGAAGAATACGCTCTGAATGGGCGACATAAGGTAAACATTACAAGGATACAAGACGTTTGGACGAGGTAAATCTGGGAAGTGAGGACGACAGACGCATCACTTACATTAGCAATGAGCTAGAGGCCCAGGTACGGGAAAAACTAATCCATCTTTTACAAAAGTATAAAGATTGTTTTGCTTTGGACTACGATGAAATGTGTGGTTTAGATAAAACTTTAGTAGAGCATAGATTGCTAATTATGCCAAATCACAGGCCATATAAGCAACCCCTCGGAGGTTTGCACCCAATGTTATGCCTGACATTAAAAAAGAAATCGAACGCCTCTTAAAGGTGAAATTCATTAGAACGACTAGATATGTAGAATTGTTGTCAAATATCGTCACTGTCATGAAGAATAATGGAAAGTTAATAATATGTATAGATTTTAGGAATTTAAATTTGGCGACACCAAAAGACCAATACCCTATGCCTACGGTAGATTTCTTAGTGGACTCCACAGCAGGATATCAAGTGTATTCTTTTATAGATGGGTACGCAGGATATAACCAAATCTACATCGCCAAAAATGATATCCATAAAACAACTTAAAGATGCCCGGGGTCATTAGGATGTCATGAGTGGGTGGTAATGTCATTCGGTCTAAAAAACGTCGGGGCCATGTACCAACGAGCCATGAATCTAATTTCCATGACATGATCAATAATTTTGTAGAGGTTTAAGCAGACGACATAGTGGTAAAGTCTATGACCGTCGGCGAGCATTTTAACCACTTGACAATGGCTTTTGAACGAATGAGAAAATTTAAATTAAAGTTAAATCCTGCCAAATGCGCTTTCGGGGTTTGTGCAGGGAATTTCTTGGGCTTTCTAGTCCACCAACGGGGAATTGAGATCAATGCCAATAAATCTCAGGCAATTACTGAAGCCAAGCCACCCCAAAGCAAAAAAGAGTTGCAAAGATTCCTAGGGCAAGTTAATTTCTTAAGAAGGTTCATTTCTAATTGTGCAGAAAAAAATAAAGTTTTCTCGTCTCTGCTAAGGCTAAAGGAAAAGGACAAATTCGTCTGGACCGAGGAACATCAAAAAGCCTTCGAGAACCTGAAGAATTATTTATCACAGCCGCGGATGATGGAACCCCCTATGCCAGGACGACCAATGAAGCTTTACATATCCGCTTAAGAGCAATCCATATCTATAATAATCGCACAAAACGACAATACGAATGTCGAAAGAGCCATTTATTATATTAACAGAAAATTGTTGAAATATGAATGTAATTATTCTCCAATGGAGAAGTTGTGTTTGGCTTTATATTTCACATGTACTAAATTACGCGCGTACCTTAGGCCGACCACTGTGTATTTAATTACAAAAATCAATATAGTAAAATACATATTTTCTCGTCCCATTTTGCATCAAGGAGTTGGGTTCTGGTCTCTATCATTATCAGAATTCGACATACGACATGAACCCCAAAAGGCCGTAAAAAATCAGGCCCTTGCGAATTTCTTAGCTGATCACTCGTGTTTAAGCACCACTAAAGAAATGGGAATGGAAATAAACGAGTGCAGTTTAAAGCCATGGATGATGTATTTCGATGGATCTAGCACATCAAAAGGAGCAGGAATGGGAATAGTCTTGGTCAGTCCGTTGAGAGAATCATTTCGTTTCATTATCAAATTGGACGAATGTTGCACCAACAATCAGGCCGAATACGAGGCCTTGATTTGGGTTGGAAATGTTCATTGATATGAGAATAAAATACGTGTCCATCAAGGGAGATTCACAATTAGTGATCCAACAAGTGACGGGGCATTCAAGTGTCAAAACTAGTCGGCCAGGGCGTTGTCAGAAATAGTAAAGAGCTGCTAGGCCAATTTGATTCGTAGAACTGGAGCACGTCCAAGGCGAAGATGAGATGGCCAATGAATGGCCCAAGCAGCCTCAGGGTATGACAAGCATAGCAATGATAAAGGAAGTCAGATCAGGATAAAAGAAACGCTGGTGGAAGGAAAAGTCTGGATGAAGGCAAGAGCCAGTAAATTACACATCAAGCTTAACGTATATAGGAGAGAGAGGCCAAACCAGCCCTGGTAAGGCGAAGAACGTAATGGACGTCATGGCCACTGAGATCCAAAATCAAAATGAGGATGATTAGAAAATAGATCAGAGAATTTTTAAAGCAACCAGAAAATGGGAAAGACCGAAAGCTAAAACTAAAAGCCTTGAACTATGTGGTATCGGGAGATGTATTATACAAAAAACGCCAAGATGGTTTGTTATTAAAATATGTGGGGCCATCGGAATCCAAGACCATTATGGCCTAGATACATGAAGGGGTCTGTGGGGCTCACCAGGCCGGGATAAAGATGAGATGGTTGATCATAAGGAGCAGATATTCTTGGCCGAAAATGGGAGAATGATTTGTACTGTATGTTAAGGGATGTGTTGCTTGTCAGAAGCATGGGCCCATTCAAATAGCACAGCGACCGAAATGGTCCATGTTATTAAACTGTGGCCATTTATGGGATGGGGGATTGATTTAATAGTGAAAAACTATCCAGCATCTAGCAAAAGACACACTTTCATCATCGTCGCCACAGATTTTTTCACCAAATGGGTGGAAGCAATCCCGGTAATAGAGATTTCTCAAGAACAAATCATCAAGTTCATAAAAGAGCATATTATCCATCGATTCTGTATCCCTCAGACGATGTCAGACAATGGGACGAATGCTTAAGTCAAGCTCTATAGGCTTATAGGACGTCCCCCCAAACGGGTACCTCAGTCACGCCATTCCAACTAGTGTATGGTCAAGAGGTGTACTACCAGTTGAAGTCAATGTTAAATCCACTAGGGTGGCGTTACAAAAAGAATTGACAAGAGAAAATTACAATGAAGCGATGATCCAAAATTTATTAGAATTGGATGACGTCAAGTGCGATGTCATCAATCGTTTGGAAGCACATAAGACAAAGATGGCCAATGGATATAATCGGAAAGTCGTGGCCAAATCGTTCAGAAAGGGCTAGTTAGTATGAAAAACTATACTGCCACTAGGTGCCAAGAATCCTGCATATGACAAATGGTCGTCTAATTGGGAAGGCCCATTCGAGGTAGAAAATGTGTTGCCAAACGGGGCCTATGATTTGAAAATTTTGAATGGAGAAATTCATGCCAGACAGCCAGAGCGATAAACAACAAGTACTTGAAAAGTATATGCTTTCGTTATGGGAACATGAGAATGTGTCGTTCTCCGGGTGAAAATAAGGATGAAGCGAAATAAATATAAATAAATAAATATTATAATTTCATTAATATCGGACAACAATGCCCCAAAAAATACAAATAAAATGACGATGTAATGTCCAAACAGTACATGATCATCTACAGGCCGAAGACCGTTGAAAATTTTCAGTGGAGTCCATTGCAGAAAACATTTCCCTCAACCGATGTCATTCCTTTTGCATCTCCAAATCGGCCGTCGCAAGATCGGTCAAGCCTTTCTCAAAATCAACTTGAGATAAATCTTTGAACTCCGCCATGAAAGTGCTCACATCGGCTAATTGAGAAGCAATGGTTTTTCTCTTGGCATCTCTTCTCATTCGACTCTCATCGATAAAACGCTGAATCTTTTGTAATTGTCACTCTAGATCCAGCAGCACCGACTCCTCCATCACCATTTCGTCTATGGCTTCCTGTATAGTATGGCGAAAAGTGTTGAGAGAATCACATAGTCTTTCTTTCTTGGCCATAAAAGAACGAAGCTCAACCTTCTGACAGTGTATATTGCGGTAACGAAGAATAAGGGCTGCAACCTTGTTCTGCAAGTCTTGGAGAAAAAGTTGGTCCTCCACTGGTATAGGCAGCACAAGAAGATCCAGCAATCGAGCTACCTCAAAGGAAACCTTCTCCAGCTTGAGCATATTTTCGGGCGAAGCGGCTTGACCAATTTCCAGCGAAGTAAGAACGACATATTGACCAACGATCTCCCGAAGAGCCTCTAAATCTGTAGTTGCTCGGGCGGAAGACGAGGAAGGCTGAGCCGGAGCACTGGCTAGTCGATCAAGATCGGCCAGAAGATCCTGGATCGACTGCATTAACGGATCGGACCCCTGTGTATAAAGAATTTTATTAGCAAATGAGAAGCAAAATGACGATAGAAAGAAAAGGAGGAAAGAAAGACTTACAACTCCAGATCTAGAGGTGGAACTGGATGGCTCATCAGCGGTCGCCATAGGCGACGCAGATTCTCTTCTAGAAGATTGGGGCGGGGGAATATGAGATGCTACCCGAAGAGGTGAGGACGAAGGAGCCGAAGATGAAAGACGCTCAAGAGTGGAGGGTTGTTGCATTGAAGGAACATGAGATGTCGCCCGAAGAGGTGAGGACGAAGAACCAGAGGATAATGACCGTTCAGGAGCGGAAGGTTATTGCATGAAATGGACAGGGGACGCTACCCGTGGAGGTGGTGATTGTCGCGGCACGGCTAATGGCTGGGCCCCTGTGGAATAATTAGAATCGGAAGAGTCAAAAACATAAATAACTTTCATCTCTTCATAAATGCAACGAATTACATCGTCTTTATACAAAGACCGAGCCTCCTCCAGTAACTCCAATTCGGCCAGACTGAACATGCCGTCTATATCCCTATAACTTCCCCTAAGTCACGTAGCAGCCCACTTGTGCATCAAAGGATAAATCTGTTTAAGATGACGCTAAATAGGCTCGTTATCTGGCCAAATTGGATCGTTATCAGGCCGAATAAGCTCGTCATCTGAAACTTGCACAGTAGGGATATGATAGTCTAATGGGTGATATTCAAATAAGGGATGGTCCATTGGGATTTCCTCAAAAAACGAGCACAAACGGCCTAATACTATACTTGACCCCGTACCTTGAGGATTGGCCCTGGTCGAATGAGAGGCATCAGCTGCTTCATCCCTTTCTGGCAGGTGTTGAAAGATTGGAATATCAGCCATCTCACCCCCATCTGATGAAAGTTGGACGACCGGGATCTCGGTAGCTTCAACCTCCACCAAAGGATTTTGGATAACTGGAGCTTCAGGCCCCAAAGTTTGAACCGGTTCGGGCATACCGGAAGACAATTCCGTCATGGACGTCTGCATGAGAAATAAAAAAAAAAAAAGGAAATTTCATATTATACCTTAGCCCGACGAAGTATAAGGGGTTCGTCTGAGTCGGAGCTATGTATTGGAGAAGCCTGTTTCCGTTTAACTTGTTTAGATCCTGTTTTCTTTGGCCCAACTTTCTCAACATCTTTCTTTGACTCAGCCATTTCTGAAGATTTTGAAGAAAATGGAACGTTAGAAAAAACTAAAGCAGAAGGTAAAGAAAAAAGCCTCTCACGGCCGGACGGCCAGAAGCGATCGAAAAGAGTATGTACATATGTGCAAGGAGAGAATGAAGCACAAGAAAATGAAGATAGCAAAGAACGAGCTTCAGACAAGCATTGATCAATGTCTGAAAGCGAAAGAACTTTGAAACGTTCCGAAGTGGAACGAGAATGAAATAACGGAAGGGGCCACCCTTGAACAATGTCGAACTGGCGGGCGGCGAAGTTGGGGGAGTACACTTCCACCCCGGCCTTGCCATTGGCCCCGGTCAAAATATTGTGAATCAGATCGTGAGGGCATAAAAACTTACGCTATATGTAATTAAATGAGTCGTCCCCATCTGAATCGGGAAGCTCATGAACAAAATGGGGATGTCGCCCAAAGAGAAAGGAAAGAAAGACGGAACTCGGGAAATGGTGTAAAATTATTCAAAAACGGAGTGAGGAATGAGAGAAGTTGGCCCTAGTTGGGTGAATAAGAGACCGGTGTAAGAATATGAGCGAGTGAACTCAATTGAATAGAAGACTGGAAAATAGGCTATGCGCCAAAGCTGGACAAGCCACATAGGGCCGGAAGCAATCGGCGAGACACCAGACCGAAGTTATTTTTGGAGAACGGTCAGACCCCGATAGATAGCGGCCAACAAGAAGAAACATAAATCCAAACGACGGCCATTGGCAATGTCCGAAGAAATAGGTAGATAACCCGCCACGAATTTCTGACTGGGCTCGCAAATTATATATTTGCAGAGCCAATAATGAATAAAAATAGTTCGTTTCAGGACCGAGACCGGAACAGCCGACTCAGAGAACGCACGAAAAAAGGCAGAATAAGACGAGAAGGACGAAGAGTCCATTGAAGTGGGGGAAACGAAAGGTGGTGCAAGCAGAAATGGTCGCGCCCAAAGAGGTCAACCCGGTCAAAGCACTGATGTCACGAAGAGTAATGGTGAATGGACCAGAAGGAAAGAGGAAAACATTGTAATCGGAGGACCAGAAAAGCAGTGATGTGGGGAATAGATTTCGGTCAAAAGAGGGCAAGGTCAATGAAAGCTATATGAGGGAAAACAAGTCATTTTCCTCAAGAAATGTGCGAGTGTCTGCATGCAACCTCATGCATTGAAACCAAGTTTCGAAAGAAAAATCATGTTTAAGCCAGGTACATATGAGGTTAGATTGAATGAGTGGAGAAATGTTCAGAGGTTCTGAAAATGGGAGGTTAGAAATGGAGGGAAACAGCTGAGCCAAGGGGGCCGTAGCAATGACGGTGTCATTAACAAAAATAGGGCCTAGAAAGCACTGGCCGTAGTTTTCATCAAGGGTGTGGATACCAAAGATACCCACTGAAGAGTCACCAAATGCAGCTTGGTAATCACTGAAAGTTGAGGTGGCTTTTTTCAAAACGGAAGACGACGACGCTGTTATCAAGGAAAATCGAAAGTAAGAATAGGGATAGTTTTGCAGAAAATGAAGTAGAAAGTAAAGTGATAACGAGAACAAATCAAGCCCTTATATAGCAGAGGTGAAAAGTTCGCCCTAGGACAAGTGTCACGACCCAATTTGGGGGAGAAAAAAAGCGGGAAACGAAAAGGGCGATGATTGACATGATTTGACATCGACATGATGCGAAAAAAGACACAGTAATTGGTGACCCTTTCGATAAGACGTGTTGGGAAGATCACACATTTATTGAGGAAATGATGGATTCACATGGGGAAATGTAAAGGACAGCCCTCAATACACGCGAATGACAAAGAGAAATGGTGAAGACCAGCAGGCCGAAGTCAGTATACAGCCAATAGATATCGGTAAGACATTCGCCTCGATTTCGTTTCCCAAATCAATCAATGCGAATTTGAGGGACAATTGTTGATGAAGAAAATCGCCCTAGGACGAACAAGTCAATGAGGAGCGAAAATAAAGGACATGTCAAAGGACGAAAAGTAATTAGGACGAACATGTATTACAGGACGATTTACAATCAGGACTACAAGGGGAAAAGCGGTCAGGACGATTATCATGCGTTTCAGTTGATCCCAGATCTAGCGATTATGTCGTAACTACCCACGGTCTGACAGTTATCACGCACAACTTGGCAGTTGACGGTAACTCGCCACGGTCTGGCAGTTATCACGCACAACTCAGCAGTTAGATGCATGATCCGGCAGTTGCAAGCATGAAGTGTGGAAGTTCGTGGAACGATGAAGGCGAAACTGTTCGAGCAGTTAATAAAAGTCCATTATAAAAGGCCCAAGTGTTGGAAGAAGAGAAAAAAGAACAAATGAAGACTCTAAATTAGCATTTTTATTTTTATTTCGTAGCTTCGTAATCCATTAAATTGTAATTTGTGTGCTTGTGCCCCTTGGAGGCTTATTCACTGAATCAAACACCTCTTACTAGGACTTTGTCTCGGGAGGTTTGAACCTTACACGCTCTTTGACGAAAAATTATGCAAACAATTTCTTTTTTCATCTTCTTGGAAGTTGGAATTAAATAAAATAATATACAAGAAGAAAGAGAGCTATCTTCAAAAGAGAACAAAAGCAATTCAACAAATTGTTCATGTAGAATGCAGTATTAATAAAAAGCTTTTTTAAATGTTTTAATGCAAAATATTTTAAAATGTTTTTTTTCCCTAATATTAATTAGGTGCAAGTTGATTCAACAGACAGATATATCTTAAAAACAATACAAGGCACTTGTTGATGCTTATTTTCTTCCTGATGTAGGAAATCAAGAGATGCAGAGTTAGTGACTTGCAAATCGTTACGGAATTATAAATAAAAATTTAAGCTGTTAAAAACAATAATAAATGACAAGTCAAGAGGATAAAATCACAAAAATATTAAAATAAACATTAAAAATTAAAAAATATATAAAAAAAATTAAAATTTTAGTGGCCTCCGCCGAAGACCGGCCCTAGGTTTAGGTGAACGAGACATCCGTCTATGACTCTCACTATTTTTTTATTATAACTCCCAAAAAATTAATATATAAGGGCTCTAAATTTTGATGCTATAATAATATATTATGATTAAGGACCTCAAAATGTAAAGTTGGCCTAAGCTCAAGAATATTATGGTTGCCTTGCCTCCGCCCTTGCCAGCAAACTAGGCTCGAACACGTGTACGAGTTTGATTTTAAGGTGGTAAAGGATTAAAATATATTTAAATTTGTTAATCCCTTACCTTTAGTAAATAAATAAATAATGAGATTTGAAGATAAAATGAGTGTCAACTATCACCATTCTATTCCCATAGATCAAACATGAAATGTATGAATTACGATCCTCTCTTTCACAATTAGTCTCATATTATTAATTATTTTGAGTGGTGCTACTAAGTACTAACACCTCTATATTATTCTCATTAAACCGCTCTTCTATGACCCCCATGCAGTTTAAATGTCAATTAATCGGCATTTAATTATAAATCACTACTTGAATGATTTGATCCAACTTATTTTGACCGATTAGTCAGCCGATTTTTGATTTCTAATTTTTCAAAAATCATCGGAATTCAATTTTTAATCTATTTTTTAAAATTTCAATATTTGTTTAGGATTTTGATTGATGATTTTGTGTGGAAAAAAAGAAGGATTTCGATAGAAATGATGAAAAACATGGAGAATATGTTTCAATCTAAATGAATTATTACCGGAGTATTAATATGATTATACGAGTATTATTAATTCATTAAATTTTCTTAAATAAAGATAATATTTTATATTTATATCAATATGGTCCCTATTAATATTTACTTGACTACAACCTTTTATTTTTGTTTAATTCTTTCATCATAAATAAATAATTTTTGAATAATCTTAATAGAAAATTTTGGAATTTTTTTATTCTCAATCATGCAAAATATCAATTTATCATTTCAATTAATCTATAATTATTTTCGATAATCACAAATCGTTGTTGAAACGATTTACTATCGATGTCCACTTAAATGGCACAGTATCACATATACATTAAATGACAACTTATAATTTTTGACAAAATAATTATTATCAGACCCCCATATTCTCTCTTCTTACATCCACTCATTTGAGTAATGCTATATACTATATAGTATCTCAACTAACATACCATTTTATGTGCAACTCATTAATTAGATTATGAAATTAACATATTAATAATAAAACAATAAAGTCATTTAATACATTATATGTGTCAATCAATTATGGGTGACACGTCATTTGAGCTATGTCTATTACTAATTTGGATGGTTGTGATTTATTTTTTTTTGGGTTTATAATTTAACACCCGACCAAAAGACAAAGCATTCAAAAAAAATATATATATATATAGAAGCAAAAGATTAAATGAGTAGCATAGTAATATACTATATCCAATCTTAGTTTTATTATTTTTTATTTTTCGAAAGCTTTTAAAAATAAAAACTATTTTGATAAGGAAATATAAATTAATAATAACATCAACAATAATATTGCCAAAAAGATTAAAAATAAAAACTATTTTGATAAGGAAATTGTTGGATAATGTTAATTGTTGTTAATTGGAAATTATTAAGCAAATTATTTGATGTTGTTAAATAACAACAATTAGTAATAATTTCATGTTGGAAATTATTAAGTTAATTATTTGGTGTGTTGAATAACAACAATTAGTAATATCAAATAATTAAGTAAACAACAAGAGTTGTTAATCAAATAATTAAGTAACAACAAGGGTTGTTAAGTAACAACAATTAGTGAAATGTTAAATGGGGAACATATGATGCACCCATGATGTTAACATTTTTGTAAGGGTTAGAAAATGTCATTATGCATCCTAATAATTTGATTAATAGTAATCAATGCATAGTGACTTGATTTCCCTCCTATAAATAAGACCATTTGCTTATTGAGTTAAGCAATCAATAAGTTTGATTAAGAGGTCTCTACAAGTTTAAGGTATGCAATTGTGTTGTGATTAACTTAGATTTATTTCAATTAGCATGTAAATAAATCTAGGACTAGTAATACATGTATGGTTAGATCCTAAGAGGACAAACATGTAATTATATTAGGGATATGTTTCCTAACATTGGTATCAGAGCTTAAATGCATGTATTCTAGTTGGATTATACAAAAATTGCATGAACAAGCATGAAAAATGTTGAAAATGTTTCTGGTTTTTGTTTTTTCAAAAATGATTTTCTTCCAATTTTGGGCCGTAATAACTCTATGTAGAAAATTGATAATCACATGTTCAAATATGTTTTGAAAACCAGGTCATGAGATCTTCAATTTGGTATATCATTTGATTAATTTGGATTAAATATGAGAAAGATATGGACCCTAGAAGTTGGCTAGATGAATCTGTTTTTACCCAGAAAAACACTCCCAGAATAGCCGTACTACATGTCATCCGGTATTTAGGAAATAGGACGACAAGTCGTCCGAATAAGTGTACGACAAGTCGTACGTGCATAATGAGATCAACCGACAAGTCATCCGAATAGAAGATAGACGACAAGTCGTCTGCTTCTTTAACATAGAAACGACTTGTCATACGGCCACCGAACAAGCGGACGACATGTCGTCTGCGCGTGTGACTTGGCCGAGGCTGGCCGGCGCGTGAGGGCGCGTGAGGGCGAGTGGGAGTCCTTGGCCGGCGCGTGGAGGCGCGTGGAGGCGCGTGTGACACTCCTGTGGCGCATGGATGGCGCGTGGACATTTGCGTTGGCCCGTGTTGGTCATGTATGTATCGGTTTGCTTTGGTAATTCCGATCTGTCATGATTAAATGTCTATTCTTTTTTGTATATTGTATTAATCGACCATGATAAATATGTTTTATCATATAAACTTTGTGTTTATGATAAATATCTTTGTGATGTTTATTTTAGTCAATGTAACTTTGTGTTTCATTGTATTGATTTTTTCTTGTATTTGTTGCAGGAAAATCATGGCGATTATTCGAAGAATTGCAAAAATGATTATGACACCCACAGACCAGGAGATGATATTAGACATGTTGATGGAAATTGATAAATATCGAATGAGTGAAAGCGATGATATGATTTCGCATATCATCACTTTCAATAACATGTTACAGGAGTCTATCTGGGCAGGTAATTGGATAGGACAGCCGAATAGATTCAGATTACTGAGAAACACTCTCCCCAAGATATGGCAAAAACAACTTACTCGTATTTGGATATTAGTAAAACGTGAGGAAAAACATGTTCCTTATAATAAAGCCATTGAGAGGTTAGCGGTTCAGTATATACGACATAAGGCAAATAATACTATTTTTCCTTCGATGTCCCTGAAACGTTGTAAGGATCCTAAATTTGCTATAGGTTTTCCATGGCTGTCCAAGATCAATTACGAGTTACCCAAAGAGTTTGAGGATTCGTATCCAAAAACATACATGAGTTGGGACTCTACAACTGGGAAAATTATTATTGTAAAATATTAATTTCTTTCATGTTGTTTCTGTGTTATTTTACGGCATGTAAATATTGTAT
>SKCR01012248.1:0-30712 GCA_019454045.1 Zanthoxylum bungeanum
GATTTAGAGAACACTAAGCAGAAGCCGGAAGAAAGCTTCAAGGAGTATGTAGACCGCTGGAGAAGCCAGCTTCTGAAAATGCAGACTCGGCCCTCTGAGAAGGACCAGATTAAAGTGATCATCAAGGGCACTAAGCCCTCGATCTACAGCAAGTTGAGGAGGATGACCTCCATGATTGCTGATTTCCGACGGTTGAGGGAAACTGTCATGGACATTGAAGAAGAGGAGGCGGAAAAACCGGAAGTTTTATGGCCAGAATAGAAGGAATTTTGGGGGACATCCTGAAGCCAAGTCTTCCAGTGCTGAGGTCACTGCCATCAGGAACAGACGTTTCTCCAACTTGGGTAGACCTCTATCAAAGGTGTTTGAGAAATTGAAGATGCAAGGACTCCTGAAACCCTTGGAACCTAAACCACTCCCCAGCCCTATGCCGCACTACCTTGACTTGAACTTATTCTGTTATTTTCACCAGCAAAAGGGTCACGAAACTGACAACTGCCCCCGCCTTAGGCATGAGATCCAAGACCTGATTGACACACACAAAATACCTGACCCAGAAATAGAGCAACCCAGCACACACATGAATCCTCTACCAAATTACCACTCCGTCCCACCACCATGATCAACTTTGGCTTGCCTGAAACTTTTGTCCTCCAAACCCTCAACCACCAAGCTTCTCACATGGGGATAATGGATAATAACAACGAAAAACCAGAGGCTGAGGAAGAAGGCACTGCTATTTCTCCAAGTTTATCTTGCATTTTTAATAAAGACATTGATTTTGTTTGCTTATTCGAACCTTTTCTCAACAATAATAAAGAAGTTCACTTCGCTTACTTGCCTTGAATCTCAACTTCTCAACTTGCAACATGAGTGCATGTGACAAAAGCATTCAATCTTGGTACTATGATACTCAGAACGTAGGGAATCCTCAGAAGAAGCAAGCAAAAAAGATAAGTTGGCCATTCAGAAATTGGGAAATGAAGACATGAGACTGTTAGACTTGGAAAAGGAAATGAGTTCACAGAACCAATTAGTGTAGACAGATTGAAGCATTATTTTGCCTAAGGAAGAGAAGACCGGGCTGTCACTAAGGGAATTGACCGAAGACCTAAACCAACGGGATAGGAAACTCATGCATACATGCATACACGTAACACATTTTACATACTTTTTTGTGTTTGTTTTGTTTTATATTAACAGGTTTCGAAGAAAGAAAGAGAGAAAGCAGCAAAGGCAAGCTAGTCAGAAACAGCAACAGTACAGTTTCAGGAACGAATCCAGGGATGAATCTCTCAGAATTTGGAATGAATCCGGGGAATGAATCTCTCAGATTTTGGAACGAATCCAGGGAATGAATCTCTCAGAATTTGGAATGAATCCGGGGAATGAATCTCTCAGAATTGGAATGGATCCAGGGAATGAATCTATCAGAGTTTGGAACGAATCCATGGAATGAATCTCTCATGATTTTGGAACGAATCCAGAGAATGAATCTCTCAAGAATTTGGAATGAATCCGGGGAATGAATCTCTCAGATTTTGGAACGAATCCAAGGAATGAATCTCTTAGAATTTTGGAATGAATCCAGGAATGAATCCCGAGGGTCGAGGCCCACATCAGTATCAGTCTGGGGGCGAGGCCCATATCAGTAGCAGTTAGGGCCGAGGCCCACTTCAGCATCAGTTTTAGGAATGAATCTCGAGGGTCGAGGCCCACATCAGTATCAGTTTGGGATGAATCCCGAGGGTCGAGGCCCACATCAGTATCAGTCTGGGGGCGAGGCCTATATCAGTAGCAGTTAGGGCCGAGGCCCACTTCAGCATCAGTTTTGGGGATGAGTCCCAGGGTCGAGGCCCACATCACTATCAGTTTTGGGGATAAGTCCCAGGGTCGAGGCCCACATCACTATCAGTTTTGGGGATGAGTCTTAGGGTTGAGGCCCATTGCATCACAAGCTGAGAATGGCACTCTAAGAATGGAAACACGGTTCGAGAATGGACCACCTCACGGAAACGGTTCGGGAATAGACCACATCACAGCGGTTCGGGAATGAACCAGGGGTCGAGCACCTCACCACCCAAATCAACTCAACACGTGGAAAGTCAAGTGGAAGTTGGCGCGCCAGGTAAGTGAAAATGCATTGCATAACTTTGATAGGATTGTCACTGTTGCACATTACACAAGTCCCATCAAAGTGGGGGCGACTGTAGGCACTACATTTTTGCATATAAGTCCCTATGATGAGTCTCATTTGGAGGCACTACCTTTTAAGTCACGGAAGTCACGAGAAACGGACGTCGGAAAGGGAAATTCAGAATAAGTACGTCATCAGATTCATTTCACAAGTTCACTATTTTCGTTCGTGCTGCGTTCGTTACTTCGTTCGAACGTCAAACAGATTGCGGGCGTTCGTGCCGCATTCGAGGAGGCGTTCGAACGGTGTCGATAATTCTGGTTTTGCTGCTAGCCTCACACCCAAGCCCAATTAACCCACCAAAGCCCATAAAATACATCCCAATTAATAAAACACATTTAAAACACATGGGAAATTAAATTAAATCTTAATTAAATTAAACATTGAATTAAATAAAATATTTAAACCATTTACCAATTAAATAAAACATAAAATATAATCATACCTAATTAAGACAAATCAAATATATTAACTTCCTAACTAAACAAAATCACATACTAAATTAAAAAGATGTCATGCCTAATTAAAATCAATCATAACCAATTAAAAATATTGTATTCCTAATCTAAACCAAATTTTTCCCCCATCAAATCCCTTGCTTTCCTTGTCCAACACCAAATCAAATCCTCCATTTAATGCCAAATCCCTTCCTTGTGAGACAAGGTGAAGCCCTAGAATTCTCTATATAAACAACATCTCTCCAAGGCATTCCCCCCCCCCCGAGAGCACGCCCATTACAAGAAAAGAAGAAAATAATTTCCAACCCATTTCCCCTAGCTCATTCACACAAGAAACACCAAGCTCTACACACAACTCACACGAAAATCACAACACCACAAGAAACACCAAAGCTTATTGACACAACTCTCCCTCACTCTCAATAATCGAAGATCACAAACCAAAGAACCCTCATTGCCTTGACCAAAACACATCCCGAACAGCCCCTTTACCTCATCAAAACAGCCCCCGAACCACACCATAACACCACCGAAAATCACACCCAAAACAGTAGCCAAAACATCCCAAGAACAGTAACTAAAATACAGCAGCAGAACAGTAGCAAAACGGCAGCGAATCGGAGTCAAAAGCAGCAGCAAAAGACGGAGAACGACGACTCCAAACGGTGAGACAACGAACGAGAGCAGTGAACCAGTGAACCGGAAGAGTTGCAGAGCATCCACCCTTCCGACGATCGTGTGCCGTACATCCGAGAGGTGATTTAAAAGGTTAGACCTGAGGGTACTTTTCACACTCATCTTTATTTGATTTTTGTTATTTATCTTGATCGTATTTTAATTATTTGTTGAATCTTGTTTGTGTATGATGTGTGTTGTGGGTATTAGATGAATGGAAAAGTGTCGTCTCTTGTGGTATATAGGATGGAAACCCGGACATAAATTTCATAGCCGATTCCGAATGGACGGTAGTATGATCTGTACTCGTGATACAACTCCACGTACCACTTGAGTAAACGGCACACTCTTTTGTTTTATGTTGCTTCGGTTTATTTATTTTTCGTTATTTGAATTCTGCATGTTACTTTTGTATGTGTGATACAACCGAGCGCATGGTCTTAGTAAGTCGGATTAAAGGTCTCCTATTTGGAGGGGTTAAAATCCTTTACCACAATGCTTTACCGCGCCGGTTGATGTGTGTTCGGTTGAACGCAAGATATGTTCAATCGGATCTACTAAGTTTGATATGATTGTCTTTATTTTTATATGCATTGAGATAAGCGCATGGGCTTAGTAAGTGTGATGAAAGGTCCTCTAATTGAAGAGGTTAAAATCATTTGCCACGATGCTTCGCCGCGCCTCGTATTTCGCTATTTGTTTTTTTATGTATGTATTGCATCACATTTTGTGCATCAGGTCAGTTCCCGTTCGAACGCGTTATCAAACGCTATCGAACGCGACCCTTCTGTTTTCCGTTCGAACGCATTTTAAATGCTACTCGAACGCGCATGCATTTTGTTTCATCAGGTCTGGATCCATTCGAACGCGTTATCGAACGTTATACGAACGCGAACCTTCTGTTTCCCGTTCGAAGTCGTTTTACAAACGTTACGCGAACGCACACGCACTTTCTTAGTCTTAGCATGCAGCAGGTCTGGTTCCGTTCGAACGCGTTCTCGAACGCTACACGAGCGCATACGCACTTTCTTAGTCTTATCATGCATCAGGTCTGGTTCCGTTCGAACGCGTTCTCAAATGCTATACGAACACGAACCTTATGTTTACCGTTCGAACGCGTTTACGAATGCTACACGAACGCGCGCACACTGAACTGAGTCTGTCTCATCATATTCATGCATAATTGCCTCTTGGTTGATCTTTCTTGTATTATGTAGCCAATCATATTATTTGTATTCCTGCATTTATCCACTCTATGTGTTCTTGGGATGATATTCAAGCATGATTAGGCTGTTAGCATGTTATTTGGTTAATATGTTCATGAGATAGTATTCAAGCATGATTAGGTTGTTCTTAGTTTTCCATATCATATGATTGAGACATGTTCATGAGATTGCCATGAGATGTTGCATGTTGTGATGAACTTGTGATGTATGCTGTGCATTTGAATTTAGAAGTATGATACTCTTGGAAATAAGTGTTACTTAAATTTGATTAAATTATTACATAAATCCTTTCATTACAAGTGACATAAGTAAGGGACCATTCCGAACCCAACGGTTTGAGGTCTTCCCTTGCGAGGGGTGAGTGCGGCCTTAAATCTCATTTTCCCGGTTCACACCGGGTGGCGACTCCATCATTCTCCGGTTTAGTCCCCTGTGGCTACTCCGTACTCCCGACCGGGCCGCGAGCCCGGGACAGCATGCGTCGCCCAGATCCTGTGTCCCCACAATCATGATATACTACATGTGGCTGCATTAATTCGCCTTAGACCCATAACTTATCATCAATATTCTTCAATCCAACTTGTTCTAGATATTTCCCATCTACGCACTTTTGGTTGTGCTGTATATGTTCCAATTTCACCCCCATAACGCACAAAGATGGGACCTCAACGTCGTTTGGGGATATATATTGGTTTTAATTTACATTCCATTATTAAATATATGGAAACCTTAATGGGTGATCTATTTACCGCATGTTTCGCAGATTGTCATTTTGATGAGACAATTTTTCCACCATTAGAAGAAAAGAAAGAGCCTCCAGAAACAAGGCATGAACTTTCTTGGAAAGTTCCTACCATGTCTCACTTAGATCCTCGCACCAGCCAATGTGAAAATAAAGTGTTGAGGATAATCCATTTGCAATAAATTACAAATCAATTACCAGATACATTTACAGATGCTGCAAAAGTAACTGTAGGAGCGAAGCGGGATTTACCGCTATGCCTATGATGCTCGGCGACCACGACAATGTTGGGCTCGTAGCCCGTAGAGAGTACGAATTAGCCCGCGAGGGACTAAATCGGAAAATAAAGGAGTCGCCACCCAGTGTGAACTGGGAAAAGATTTAAGGCCACACTCACCCCTTGCAAGGGAAGACCTCAAACCGTTGGGTTCGGAATGGTCCCTTACTTATGTCAGTATAATGGACGGGTTCACACAATGGTATAGCCAAGTCTTATGCAGTTCATGCAAGGTAATTCAAATAAACACAAATTTGCACACCCATAAATATTAATAATCACAATAACATAGTTCCAAAAGCATATTAAATTAAGAAATACGAGATGCGATAACAAAAATTATAATAAACAATCAAAAGTAAGAAAAGCGTCAGTAAATAAATAGCAAACAAAAAAAGGGGTCAATCATGCATATATGAGTATTTCCCGAGTGACACGTGGAGTTGTATCCCAAGTACAAACTTCACTACCGTCCATTCGGATTCGGCCACATAATTTATGTCTGAGTTTCCATCTGATATACCACAAGGGATAATAATACACATAATCATCAATGTAATGTAAGCGGACATAAAAAATATATAACCATGCATATGCGGATAATCACTAACATGAACAAATAAAATAAAGGCGAAATAATAAAATAACGATAAATAGACAAAAAGATAATCAAAATAAATGCAAAATAATAAAATAACGATGAAAGTGAATAAATAAATAAAAATATAAATAACAAAAGGCCGAAGAAAGAAAAAAATGTGACCAGAAATTTGGCTGTTTTTAATGTAGGACTTCGCATACCCGGCTGGACGTATTTCACGTCCAACCAGGCATGCATCGTCCGGAACTATAAAAACAAATGTAGTAAGGGTGCCCTCAGGTCTTACCTTTTAAGTTGCTTTCTCGGAAGTGCGTTAGGCTGTCGCCGGAAGGATCACTGGTTCGCTATTTCTGTTTACTGTTTTGCTATTTTCTGGTTGCTGTTTTGCTGTTTCTGGTTGCTGTTTTGCTGTTTTCTGGTTGTTGTTTTGCTATTTGCTGGTTGCTGTTTTGGTTGTTTTTGGGCTGCTATTTTTTGGTGTTTTGGCTGTTGTTTTTTTGGTGTTTTGGGATGTGGTTTTTGGTGTTTTGGCTGCTGTTTTTTGGTATTTTGGGTTGGTTGTTTTTTGGTTGTTTTTGTTGGCTGTTTTTACGGGTTTTTTGGTTGTATTTGCTGGCTGTTTTTTTGTGATTTTTTTGGTTGTTTGTCGATAATTCTGGGTTTGGTGGCTCACTGGTTTCGGTTGGTTAGGTTGTTGTTGTTTTGGTTTTTTGCTTCAAGTTTCGGTGATGGCTGGGTTGTGGTTGTTTCGATTTTTTGCTTCAAGTTTCGGTGATGGCTGGGTTATGGTTTTGTGTTTTGGTTGTTTTGTGTTTCGGTCTTCACTGTTTTGGGTTTCGGTGGTGGCTTCTTTATTTTTCCTAGGGTTGCCGTCTAAAGAAAGAAGAAGAGCGAGTCATAGGGTTTTTTTTTGTCAAGTTGTCGTTTAAGGTGAAGAAGAGAGGCCTAGGGTTGTCGTCCAAGGTGGAAGAAAAGAGACCTCCATTGATGATGAAAAAGTGTCCCTTTTATAATGTTTTGAAAGGATCTCCAAATAGGGAAATAAATCACATTTATTTGGGGAATATATTATTAAATTATTTTGGGAATAAAATCTCATGAATTTGGTGATAAGGATATCTCAAATCTTGTTAATTGGAAAGGACGAGATTTCAAATATTGTTAAATTGGAAAGTGTTGATGAGGGGATTTGAGCATGTGGAATGCATGGTGTTTTGGGCGTGTGCATGGGTTCATGGGCCTTGGGCGTGTATGGTGGGTTGCATGGGCTTTGGGTCGAGGTTATGGCTTGAAGCAGAAACTGACTGAGCGAATCTGAGGCTGGCTAGTGAGTCCTAATCCGATGAGGTGCTAATTTTGGAGTTTTTCCTTCCTTCCGGCATTTATTTTTCGCAACTTCCGTAACTTTTCAGGTAATGCCTCCATACGAGGCTCATCATTGGGCCTATGCAAAAATGCAATGTCTATAGTAACCAAGTCTCATATACCAGCTGCTACTACACCAGCCCGGGTGGTTGTTCCTGTTGAACAATCTAGTGTAAAGGTAGCTAATGAATCATCTATTGCACGTCAGAAACGTGGTAGACCACTTGGTTCTAAAGATAATATTCCCCGAAAGAGGAAAATGAGAGATCTAGATCCTATTGAAAATAATGCTCGAGCAATGACTATATCCACATCTCAATGACTATATCCACATCTTCTCAATCACCAGTTCCAGAAGAACTAATAGTCTATGAAAAAATACTAGCCCCTGAAGAGGTTCAAAATTCCAAAAATGAGGAAAAATCTACAAATTATACTTATACAAGAGAACTGTGGGATAGAAAGGAAATAGCCATCGACAACGTGTTTTCATATACAGTAGCTACTAAAATTACAAATGATTTTGAACCTCAAATTGTCGATGAATGTAGGCAAAGACACGATTGGCCTAAATGAAAAGAAGCAATTCAAGCAGAATTGACTTCTTTAGCCAAACGTGAAGTATTTGGACCCGTAGTCCAGACACCTGAAGATGTCAAACCCGTTGATTACAAATGGGTGTTTGTATGAAAAAATAATGAACATAATGAAATCATTAAATATAAAGCGCGACTAGTTGCACAAAGTTTCTCGCAGAGACCATGTATTAACTATGAGGATACGTATTCTCTTGTGATGGATATCATTACGTTTCGATTTTTAATCAGTTTGGCAGTCTCTGAAAGGCTAGACATGCGTCTTATGGACGTAGTGATAACATACCTTTATGGCTCACTTGACACTGATATATACATGAAAATCCCTGAAGGATTAAAAATATCTTAAGCATATAAATCAAAGGATCGTAAATTATGTTCAATCAAGTTACAACGATCTTTATACGAATTGAAATAATCTAAATGCATATGGTATAATCGTTTGAGTGAATATTTGATGAAAGAAGGATATATAAATGATCATATTTGCTCATGCGTATTTAATAGAAAGTCCAAAACTGGATTTGCCATTATAGCAGTATATGTCGATGATATGAACTTAATTGGAACTCCTGAAGAGCTTCTAAAAACTGCTGAATATTTGAAAAAAGAATTTGAGATGAAAGACTTGGGGAAAACGAAATATTGTCTGGGCTTGCAGATCGAGCATAAAACTAACGGAGTGTTTATCCATCAGTCTGCATATATTGAAAAAATTCTCAAACGTTTTAACATGGATAATGCTCATCCATTAAGTACTCTCATGGTAGTCCGATCTCTTGATCCTAAAAGGGATCAATTTCGTCATAAAGAAGATAATGAAGAGAACTTGGTCCAAAAGTACCATATCTTAGTGTAATTGGTGCCTTGCTATATTTAGCTCAATGCACCAGACCGGATATTGCATTCTCGGTTAATTTATTGGCAAGATTTAGTTCTGCTCCAACTCGAAGACATTGGAATGGCGTCAAACATATCTTTTGTTATCTTCATGGGACTAAAGACTTGGGTTTGTTTTATTCAAATGAGCTAATGCAAAATCCAGGCCTTGTTGGTTATGCTGATGCATGATATCTCTCTGATCTTCACAAAGCACATTCACAGACATTGTATGTTTTTACCTACAATAACACAAGAATCTCATGGCGATCTACAAATCAGCCTTTTGTTGCTACATCCTCCAATCACTCAGAGATACTTGCACTACATGAAGCAAGTAGAGAATGTATATGGTTAAGATCACTTATCCATCACATTCAGAGCACATGCAACTTAAATTCTGCCACATATATTCCAACAGTTATATATGAAGATAATGTTGCATGTATTGCACAAATTAGAGGAGGGTACATCAAGGGAGACAAAACCAAGCATATCTCACCTAAATTCTTCTATACTCATGAGCTACAGCAGAGTAAACAAATTGATGTCAAGCAAATACGTTCAATTGATAACTTCGCATACCTATTTACTAAAGCTTTGTCGACATCAACATTTGAAAAGCTCGTATATAGCATTGGCATGCACCGACTTAGCAAATTATCTTGATGATATCTTTGAGGGGGAGCATTTCATCAGAGGAGCATTTCATCAGGGGGCATAATCATTGACATTAAGAAATATCGTTGGATAAAAGCGCATTGTACTCTTTTTCCTTCAACTAGGTTTTTTTGTCCCACTGGGTTTTACTGACAAGGTTTTAATAAGGCAATGTAAGGTCAATTATTGTAAAATTAAAGTGATGGGTTCCAAGGGGAGTGTTGTAAATTAGATGGTCCCTTATACTTTATTTTCTATTCTAGCTTATCTCACATTGCTTAGGGATAATGATCTCATCCTAACCTCTCTTTATAAATAGAAAGCAAATCTTGTATAATTGATTTATCTTCAATTTATCTCTTATTTTATAACATTATCCTCATTTATTACTATTGAATTTAAATTATTTCAAATTGAAATACTTATTATTATTATTTTTTATTTTTAATAACAGATTGTTTATACAAGTAGCCACTGTCGCTTCAATTAAATAGTCCCCACTCAATCAATGTTGAGCCTTTGCCCCTTCATATTCAAAATTAGATAGTTTAATCAAAAATCAGTTGAAAGCGATTTTCGATTATTAAAATATAATTGGGGAATAACAAAAAATTAATCAAAAGGATAAGTTGTTATTTCGAATAACTGAGAATTAAAAAATTCAAAACTCATCTCGCAAGATCTTTAAAAAAATCACTAAAATGTAAAAAATCATTCATTTATAATTAAAGATACTAAATAATTTAAGAGTTTTTAGTTAAGTCAATACAAATATATACTATTTTGATATAGATAGAAAAATTTATTAATGTAATAAACTAATGATACTAATATTACTATCCCGACAATAATTCTTTTTAATCGAAATATATTCATACACTTTTTCATCGTTTCTAACGGAAACATTCTCTTTTTCACATAAAATTATCAAATCAAAACTCCCTTTTTCGAAAAATAAAAAATAAAAATACAGTGTATTTGCACTGTAATGACATTGCTGCTGTGAAGAACAAGCAATCGCAATTCAGCAGTCTTTGATCTGGGAATCTTCCAAGAACAATTTATGCATAACCAATGTTATTGGTTGATTTGTACTGATAAGCATTGGAATTAAGTAGCACAGTACTTTCTTGTATGGTCGATGGCAACACTTACGTAAAAGGCAGTCATCAATCTGTAACCAAGCTAGTTCCCAGATGATCAGCAGCTGGGATACCGAGTTCATGAAAGTTTTCTTTTACTTGCAGCTGAAATGTCCACTTCTTTTGAGGATTATCCGCTGAAACATTTCTGTGTACGCTCTCACCAGTAATCTCCACAAGAACATAAACCGCCACTGAAGTGGTGAAAGCGGTGGTTATCCCGTAAGATTATCAACCTTCCCACAATCTTGGATATGTGTTTGATGGCATTGTGACAATCTTCACACACACGCAAGTTTTTGATCACACGTATTGGTCTCCCTGCTGGTGTAGAAAGTATCCCATATGCCACAGCTAATTTTTCACTATGATACTTGAGCATATGCTCCTTTTCTTCCTCACCTACATCATGTAGAACCAACTTTGTTGAGTAAACAAATCCATCCTGCTTCAGTTTAAATTCTAACTCTTCTAAATAGGCATATATTCTATCCTTCTCTGGGTGGAAAGTATCACCAACTGAAAATGTATGAACTTTATTTTGCACTTCAAGCCAACTATAGCCAGTTACTTTCTTCACACCTCTGTCTCTCATTTTCAATCGCATGTTACTAACATCACCCCATCTACCTGAAGCTGCATATAAATTTGATAGGAGAACATACATTCCAGCATTCTCAGGTTCCATATCAAAAATCACCTCTGCAGCTTTTTCAGCTAATTCAGTTTTGCCATGAATTCGGCAGGCGCCAAGTAAAGCACCCCAAGTTGCTGCATCTGGTTTGAAAGGCATGTTTCTCATCAAATTCTGTGCCTCATCCAGGCACCCAGCTCGACCTAGAAGGTCTACCATGCAGGTATAATGTTTAGAATTTGGTGTTATACCATAATCTTGATTCATTGAATAAAAATATTCCCTGCCCTTCTTTACCAAGCCAGTGTGACTACATGCAGACAATACACCAACCTGCAACACAGATAATAGAACTATAAAACTAGGAACCATATTTCAAAGAGAGAAGATCCACAAATAAAAAGTGACACAACATCATTCAACGGCAAAAAATAGTATCTTCGCAATAAAAAATAATATATTTATCGAAGTTGTACTAATTTCATCTAGTGTTGTTAATTGCTCAGTCAAAAAAAAAATTTGAAACTGAAATTGCCTCAAATTCTAGAGTTTCCCTTCCAATTCATGGTCATGATAATATGATTATTAAGAACACAGGACAAGAAACCTGAGGGCAGTTTCAACCCTGTGCCAAGCCAGGCACTTCCTTTGTAGTGACTATGGTGGTTAGTCCTTAATCGTAAGGGGAAAATCATTTCCTAGCAGAGATGAATGCCATAAACTCAAAAAGTTCACTCTCAAGTCACTAAGAGTTTGTATTCCAATAAAAAATTTCCCAATCAGTCAGAAATCAATGACACCAGTTTGAAATACTGTATCTTGTCTAAACTTAACTACTCCCAATGCCAACCACTTAAGACTTGCTACACCAATCCACTTGCTCTATTTTAGTTTACATAGAAATATCCTCTGTTCAATGCTCCTTGGCAGTGATGACATCAAATTGAGAAAAGGGAAAAATTGGTTTGAATTTTACAATAGGATGCATTAACATCAAAAGGTTACTAATGAATCAAGCATTACAGTGTAACATAATTGGCAAATAGGAATTTACCATAGTAATGTTATTTGGTTTATTAAACAGAATTAACATATCAGAACTTACGATAGTGATATCATCTGGTTTGATACCCACTGTTTTCATCGACTCAAAAAGCATTATAGCATCTTGACTGAATCCATGTCTGGCATAACCGGCAATCATAGTGTTCCATGAAATGACATCCTTGTCTGTGATTTCTTCAAATGCATGGTATGCTTCTTCTACACTTCCACACTTACAATACATTACAAGAAGTGCATTCCCAACAAAGCATCCAGCCTCAAAACCAACCTTAACCAGCTGGCCATGCAACTGCTTCCCCAATTCCAAAGCAGCTAAATTGGCACATGTGCTCAAAACACTGGTAAATGGGGATCTGTTCAATCTTTCCCCGAATCTTTTCATCTCTATAAAAAGGTGCAAAGCATCTTCACTATGACCACTTTGAGCATAACCAGCAATTATAGCTGCCCATGAGATGCAATCACGCTGAGGCATCCTATCAAAAAAATTCCTAGCATCGGTTATCTGACCACTTTGAGCATAACCTGTGATCATTGTATTCCACGAAGCCACGTTCTTACAAGTCATTGCCTCAAATAACTCCATCGCCATGTCCATTCTTTTATCTTGAACATATCCGGCAATCATTGCATTCCATGAAACCACATTCTTTGCAGGCATTGCATCAAAAACTATCCTTGCTTCATCAACCTTTCCATTCTGAACATAACCGGACACCATAGCTGTCCAGGTAAACACATCCTTAACTGGAGCCTCCTCAAACAATCTTTGTGCTTCTGCCAGATAATTATTTTGAGCATAACCTGTAATCATAGTATTCCATGAAACTTCGTCTCTAACTGGCATTTGATCAAAAGCCGCCTTGCATCACCCAACCTCTTTTTCTTCACAAAACCTCCCATCAAACTATTCCAAGAAACCAACTCCCAATTTGATTTTGTCTTGAACAACATACAAGCTTCTTCAATCCTCCCATTCTGCACATACGCCGAAAGCAACCCATTCCATGAAATCTCATTCCTTTCCGGCATTCTATCAAAAATCCTTCTTGCGGCATTAGCATACCCATTCTGTGCATACCCTGACAACATAGAATTCCAAGAAACAACATCCTTTTTCGGCATGATTTCAAACAAACTACGCGCTTCAGAGAGATTCTTATTCCTCACATACCCACTAATCATAACGTTCCAAGAAACCAAGTCTCTATCAGGCATTTGATCAAACATCTGTCTTGCAAGATCAAGTTGGCCATTGGACAAGTAGCCAGATATCATGGCGTTGTAGGAGACAGAACTTCGACGAGGCATAGAGTTGAAGACATGGAGAGCGGAGTCGCAGCGGCCGTTGAGCATGTGGGTTGTAATGGCCATGTTCCATTGTTTAATGTCCCAATCTCCCACGGACTTGGGTTTGTTTCGAGTTTGATTCAATTGTTTAAGTGTTTTCTTTGGTGGATATGGATTTGCATTCGTTGGCGATTGAGGCTTGTTGGGTTGGATTATGCAGCTGCTGTGTAACTGTCGTAAACGATTATTCCCGCGCATTACTGTCGCTGTGCTGTGGTATCTCTCTTTTCTTTTCTTTTCTTTTTTTCCACGAGTGCAAGTGAAGTGTTGTGTAGTTCGAATTATGTTTCTTAAACTGAGGGGCATTTTAGTCAATTTAATATTGCCTTTGATTTACCTATGTATATCATTTTTCACTTTAACAATAACAGTATTAAATATTAAATATAATTATACCCAATGTAAAGAGAAAAAAAGTAGTAATTGTTTTATTGAAAAGACAAAAGAAAAAGTGCATTAACTGTTTCAATTTCTCTTCGTCGACTTGACAGTCGTCGATCTGAGCTGATTTCATTTGCATCTATTCTTCTTTCATTACAAACATTTCGAAATCTCACACTTTATTGCTTTCTATTCAGATCGTTATTTGACCTGTAAAAAAAATAAATAAATTATAAGATCCATAAAAAAAGACTCCGAAAATATTATCCTTCTGCACCATTTCTATTTCTAATGTTTGTAACCAATCATATACTTAAGTATATCAAAATACATAAATCTTAAAATTTTATTCACCCATCCACTCTAAGATTGAAAAGTTTGTCAAATTTGAAATTACTATTGAAAAATATATCAAATATGGGTATATATATGTTGTTTATTAGGTGGACGTTTGCTACATTTTCTAATTTTTAGATTGACCGATGAATAAATTTTTAAATTTATATATTTTTGACAATATATTAAACATTTAATATATAATTGATAATTTTCTTAATTTTTTTTCCTTTGTAATGATAAATTTTCCATTTGTATTTTGATCATATATTTGTTTATTTGCATTTGCCTATACATTAGTATAGTGTCAACAGTTATCGGAAAATTATCCTTAAGGGGCGTGGTTTGGTAATGTTGGGTTCGGGATCTCATCTTGAGGTATTGGGTTTGAATCCAAAGAGTGCGTTTTTTGTAAGAAACTGGGATAGCCAGGATTTTACCTGTTCTGCTTAAGCGCGGAAGAGATGATTCAGCGGGGTTTCCAACGATCGAAAAATTACCCCGCCTATGATAGCCCTCGCAACACCCGGCGAAAGGAGAAAGAATATGACGAAGAAATGCGAGAAGATACCGGCCACGAGAAGCACCACCCCCGGGATAACAGAAAGAAAGGAGACCGCAGGAGGCGGAATGGAACCAAAGATAGCAACATGAAATCTTGGTTACGGGAGGAGCTGATCAAATGAGGAGTATATCCCAATACAAACAGAGGGGATATCCAGGACGGCAAAGATGAGTCCCCCCTCACAGAGGAATAAAATCAGTGAACTTCCCAAAAAGATTCAGCATGCCGACCATGACACCATACAAGGGCCATACCGATCCCAAAACCCACATTGAAGGTTTCGTCTTACTAATGGAGGTGCAAGGGGTAACAGGGGACGCCATTTGCAAAGTATTCCCCCTAACTCTGGCCGGACCGGCCATTCTATGGTATAGAAGCCTAGCCCCAAGGAGCATCAACAACTTCGCACAACTGAAAAAGTCATTCATACGACACTTCAAGGGGGCTTGTGTCCCCAGAGAAACAATTGGAGAACTAAGACTTATAAAACAAGGAGACGATGAACCTCTGAAGATATTTATTGAAAGATATCATAATATGGTACTCGAAGTCGGAGGGTATGAATCCCCCGAGGCCCTGGAAAGCTTGAAGGGAGCCTTGAAGGTCGGAAGGCTATGGACCCATCTAAGGATCCAAGACACCCCGGACTACGCCACCGCTGGAGGTGGCCCGAAAATTCGTTTTGTTAGAGAACGAAGAGAAAGTATCCCGAAAAGGGAACACCATCAGAGAAAGAACCGCAAGGGAGGGTGCCCCCCGCCGAACAGAAAGAGAATCCAGAAAACCACCCCCGAAGCACAAAGAATTCAAGCCACTGCACCGGGACAATCAAGAGAGAAGGGCACCGACCCAGTAGTAAACGATGTGGTCGGGGAAGATGCATACATTCCCCTAAAGAAACCACTAGGGCAAATTGTCATGGAGATCCAGGGGAAAGGCCTCTTAGTGGAACCCGACCAAAGGAGATTCCCTCCGGACAAAAGGAACCAAAAGGCTTATTGTGTACACCACAACTCCAAAGGACATGCAACAGACGGATGTAAAGATCTGCGAGAACAAATGGAAGATCTAGCACGAAACGGGTATCTCAACAAGTACATTGACCATGAGGTCATGACAGCCAGACAAAGAGCACGTGGTCGCCAGATCAATATCATCGCAGGAGGAAGAACACTGGCCGGAAACTCTAACCGGTCAAGGAAAGATTACAGCAGAACCCGAGGACCAGATGTCTTAGAAACAGAGCAGGTCTCAGGGCTACATGGAGGCCGGTCGGTACCAATAATGTTCACTGATGAGGATACCCGAGGAGTAAGTTTCCCTCATGACGACGCATTGATAATCAAGGCAGTCATCAGCGGGTCGGAGGTAGACAGAATCCTAGTGGACCCCGGGAGCGCAGTCGACATAATTTCCAGAGAAGCACTGGACGACCGGGGTAGAATATGCAACCCTGACCAACGATAGCACTCCCTTATACGGTTTCGGAGGATCAGCCGTCATCCCACTAGGAAGAATACAGTTGGTGATAACTGTCGGGACACATCCTCGGACCCGGACGATCATGACAGACTTCACTGTAGTAGACTGCATGAGCAGTTACCAGGCCATCGTCGGACGACCCTTCATGATGAAAACAAAAAGCCGCGATGTCCTGCTACCACCTGAAACTGAAATCCCCACTCGGGAGGGGATTGGAATTGTGTGCGGAAGCCAGAAAACAGCTCGCAGCTGCTTCGCAACTCTCTCACGAGAAACTCTTTGCGTCACAGAAGACAACCGAAAACGGCAAAGGAACCAGAGAGAAGAAGAGAGGAAGACAGAAGCCCAGGCGTCTGGCCGAACAAAGAATGCCCGACTCGCTGCAGCTGAGGATACCGAGGAGATAGAGCTGTACGGGACAGGGAAAAGTATAAAGATAGGGGGAGGCCTGAGCAAGTCCATACGGCAAGATCTTCTAGAATGCCTGAAGGGATACCCGGACATCTTTGCTGGGGATACAATGACATGCCGGGGATCGACCCGAAATTCATCAATCACCGCCTAGCAGTAGACTCATCTCGCAAGCCGGTCAGGCAGAAGAGAAGAAATTTCAATCAAGAGAGGAGTAAAGTAATAGCAGCCGAGGTCGAGAAGTTACTAAAGGCAGGTCTCATCAGGGAAGCAAGGTACCCGGATTGGGTATCGAACGTGGTATTGGTGAGAAAGAACAATGGTAAGTGGCGAATGTGTGTCGACTTCACCGATTTAAACAAGGCGTGCCCAAAAGACAGTTTTCCTTTGCCGAACGTAGACCAACTAGTAGACACCACAGTTTGCCAAGGATTACTAAGCTTCATGGATGCTTTCTCCGGATACAACCAGGTCAAAATGTGCCCGGCGGACGAAGAGAGAAAACAACCTTCATCACAGAGCAGGGGCTTTACTGCTATAAAGTGATGCCCTTCGGGCTAAAAAACGCTGGGGCAACTTTCCAAAGGTTGGTAAACAAAGTTTTCAAACCACTCATCGCATTACAATGTTGGTCTATGTCGATGACATGATAACCATGTCAAAAGAACCAAACAACCACATGGACGACCTAAAAAGGACCTTCGAGCTTCTAAGAAAACACAACCTGAAGCTCAATCCGGAAAAATGTACCTTCGGGGTAGCTTCAGGGGAAGTTTTTAGGCTACATGGTAAGTGCCCGAGGAATTGAAGCAAACCCACAGAAGATCCAGGCAATACTGGCCCTAAAGTCTCCCAAACGTAAAAGAAGTACAGAGTCTGACCGGTAGAGTGGCCGCGCTCAACCGGTTCATATCACGAGCAACTGACAAATGCCACCCTTTCTTCAAAGTAATCCAAAAAGCGAAGAAGGATGTCGACTGGACGGCAGAGTGCGAAGAAGCCTTCCAGCAGCTGAAACAGTATCTGATGCAGCCCCCACTCCTGGCTAAACCACTCCCAGGTGAAACATTATACATATATCTGGCTGTTTCGGACCGAGCAGTTAGTTCAGTACTGATACAGGAAACCAACAAAATCCAGAAGCTTGTCTACTATATCAGCAAAGCCCTCTTAGACACTGAAACCCGGTATCTAGTACACGAACTAGTCGCCCTTTCACTGGTAACGGCAGCTCGAAAATTACGGCCTTACTTCCAGGCCCATCCTATCAGGGTATACACCGGCCACCCCCTAAAACAAATTCTGCAGCGACCAGAGGTTTCCGGCAGATTAGTAAAGTGGTCGGTAGAATTAAGTGAACATGACATCGCCTATCTCCAAGAGCAGCAGTAAAGGGACAAGCCTTGGCAGATTTTGTCGCCGAACATACCGACCCCCAGACCCTGGCTATAGACGAGGACAAGTGGGAAATGTCCGTAGACGGTTCGGCCAGCACACAAGGTAATGGGGCGGGAGTCATCCTAAAAAACAACAAAGGAGAAGAAATCCTACTCGCTCTGAAATTTGCTTTCATAGAACCAACAATGAAGCGGAGTATGAAGCAATACTGGGTGGTTTAGACTATGCACGGTGCTAGGGATCCAAAATGTGGTAGTAAGGAGTGACTCGCAATTAGCCGTTCAGCAACTAAACGGAGCATTTCAAGCAAAAGAGCCTAGCATGATGGCCTATCTGACCGAAGTACGAAAGTTAACCGGGAAGATGGGAGATGTACACTTCGAACAAATCCCCCGAGAGGACAATTGTGAGGCAGATTCCTTGGCACGGCTCGCCTCTTCAACAAAAACCGAGCACCCCAGGATAATCCCTTTGATCTACATCCGGGAAAGGAGCGTGGGAGAATCCAAAGTAGAAGTTCTCGATAAAGAAAGTCAAACATCATGGATGCAGCCCATCAGAAAATACTTGGAAACAGGAGAAAACCAGAGGACAGAACAGAGGCCAGAAAGTTAAGGTACAAAAGCACCAAATTCTCCCTAATTGACGGGGTACTTTACAGACAGGGTTATTCAGTCCCCTCTTAAGATGTCTTGCCAAAGAGGAAGCAGATTATGTGCTTAGAGAGATACAAGGGCATCTGCGGAAGCCATGCCGGAGGTCGCTCAATTGCTTTCAAAGCCTTAAGACAAGGTTTTTACTGGCCGACCATGCACCAGGACGGCATAGAAGTGGCCCGCAGGTGCGAAGGATGTCAGAAAAACGCAAACCTCCACCACCAACCAGCAGAACAGTTGACCACGCTACTCAGTCCCTGGCCGTTCGCCCAGTGGGGACTGGACATCATTGGACCAATGCCACAAGGGAAAGGACAGGCGAAGTATGCCATCGTAGCCATAGACTATTTCACCAATGGGTGGAGGCAGAGCCATTATCCACCATCACAGAGAAAAAGGCCACTGAATTCCTGAGGAAATATCGTCTGCCGGTTCGGGATCCCCCGAGCTGTCATTACTGACAACGGGAAGCAGTTTGACAGCAAAGGTTTCAGAAAACTTTGCGAGGACCTCCAGATCGCCCTAAAGTTGCCACACCAGCCCATCCCAAGTCAAACGGACAAGTCGAGGCGACCAACAAAACCATCAAGGTTAACCTGAAGGCTCGGCTCGGATCCAGCAAAGGCCTATGGGTCGAGGAACTACCGGAAGTACTATGGGCACACCGGACAACTTATAAAGACTCCACAGGAGAAACCCCGTTCTCTTTAGCATACGGGTATGAAGCTATCATCCCGGCAGAAATTGGGGTGACCTCCCACAGGGTTCAGCACTATGAGAGTAAACGGAACGAAGAACTTATCAGAAACCACCTCGACCTGATCGAAGAGAAGAGAGAGAGGTCGGCCATGAAAACAGCAATCTACCAACAAAGGATGGCCCGCTTCTACAATAAAAGGATTCGGATACGCACCTTCATCCCAGGCGACCTGGTGCTAAGAAAAGTCACCCTAAATACTCGGAGGCCAGAGGAAGGCTCCCTGGCGCCAAATGGGAAGGGCCCTACAAGGTGGTAAAAGTGGTGAAGCCCGGAGTGTACATCCTAGAACGCTGGACGACACAAGATTGAAAAAGCCATGGAACGCCGAGATGTTGAGAAAATACTTCCAGTAGACTTTTCCCTTCCTGCTATCCGCTTACGAACAAGGGACATGAATTCAAAAACAGAGCCTCTCTCAAAATGACCCACAGAGAGTTGTAAGAAGGGCAGTACGTCCCAAGTATCAACAAAAGACTTTTTCTTATTTTATTTATCCGCTCTTAAATAAAAGTTTGAAAAGAACTCCGGGGACATACTCAATGCAACAATCCAAAACATAAGGAGAAATATGCCCTTAATGATCCAAACAGCTCGGGGTCGGGGTAACATCCCACCGAGTCAGCCCTTCGGACTGGGGACGTAACATTCCCCCAGGACCAAGTGCCTTTTTCAGCTCGGGGTCGGGTTACGTCCCACCGGGTCATGCTCATTGGACTGGGGACAGACATTCCCCCAAGACCAAATATCTCTTTAGCTCGGGGTCCTCAGGGACATACTCGATGCATAGGATCCGTGGGAAGCATAGCACGGGGAGGGATGATACCCCTGTGGCGATTGCTTGCTCCAGTGTTACCGAACATAAGGAGGAAAATGCCCTTAATGTATCGAACACTCTTTGATCCTCATTTACCCGATGTAATGGATCCGTGGGAAAGCATAGCACGAGGAGTGACGAGGCCCCCGTGACGATTGCTAGCTCCAGTGATACCGAACCTAAGGAGGGATATGCCCTTAGCGTCCCGGACACTCTTTGATCCATTCATCACTTGGATCCGTGAGAGGCACAGCACGGGGATGCGTTGAGCCCCTGTAGCGTGTGCCTACTCCAGCGTGGTAAGGTGGAGCCCTCATGAAACACACAGGCTCCCCAGTGGACCGACGTAGTGTAGAGGATGTGCCCTTACCAATCAAACGCTCTTTTTGATCCGAATCTTGGTTCGCCGGGACACTGAATTGAAAGATTCAAAATTGTGTTTTGGAGACCTCAGACGGGACGCTGTTTTGAGGCATCCATGTTGTTGTTTATGCTTGCAAAAACGTTTTTTTTGGGATAGGTGTTAAGTCACCCCCACCTTTTAATTTTTCCAGAAATCTTGTTTTTGTTTTTTGCCAATCTGACAGAGGGACGCCCATGCCAGATTCGGTAGGGTTTCAAAAGGTTGATTCACTTCCCTTCTGAATAAAAACCCAGGGGGTAGTCGGCTCGGGGCTGGATTTCGTTCCGCCGAGACTACTTGTTCATTCAGCTCGGGGTCGGGTTATGTCCCACCGAGTCGGTTTCTTTGGACTGGGGAGGTAACATTCCCCCAGGTCCAAGTCTTTCATTCAGCTCGGGGTCGGGTTATGTCCCACCGAGTCGGTTTCTTCGGACTGGGGAGGTAACATTCCCCCAGGTCCAAATCTTTCACGCAGCTCGGGGTCGGGTTACGTCCCACCGAGTCGGTTTCCTTGGACTGGGGAGGTAGCATTCCCCCAGAGCCAAGTGTCTCACTCAGCTCGGGGTCGGGTTATGTCCCACCGAGTCGGTTCCTTTGTATTGGGGAGGTAACATTCCCCCAGAACCCGAGTCTTTTACTCAGATCGGGGCCGGGCTGTACCCCTCCGGTTCATGACGACCCCTGAAGGGTCTCGAAATTGTTCGGACAAAAAAAAAAGAGAAAGACACGAAAGACACATAAAATACATATATGTATATCAAAATACAACTTGAAGTTTTATTACAAAAGGTTAAAGTGTACACAGGGCCCCGGTCGGGTTAACCCTTTTCATTCAGCCCGCACAGGGGCAGGAATTTCTTCCTCAGCTCGCTCAGACAACGGAAGGATTGGCTCGATCTCGGGAGGAGGAACAGCTGCTTCATCCTCGGCTGCACGGGAGACCTCTACTTCAGGGACGGGAGGAGGGATCTCAAGGCAGTCCTCGCCGGAGGCTGGAATATCAGATCGTCCTTCTTGGGAAGCTCCGGAAGCCGGGACGACCGAAATCGGGTCGGGATCAAACCTCCTCGGTAGAGGGAAGGAGCCATTTCTGGAACTCCTCCTCGGAGATATCCCCCTTGCAATAGCTAATAGCCGCATGAATAGGATCCATATTCAACCTGGCAGCACCATCGGTATCTATCAGCTCAGCACAGTCACCAACTCCTTCTAGGCGGATAGCCTCCTTCTCGGCCTCAAGGTCGGCCTCTCTTTCCTCAAGCTCGGTTTCTTTCCTCTCAAAGTCATCCCGGGCCCTCGCCATTTGTTCTTCATTGGCCTTCAATTTGTTTCGACACTGGCCACCTTGGCCTTCAAAACGCCAATTTCAGATTGGGCGGTCTTCAAATCCTCCCGAGCATTGTCAGCAAGCTTTCGCTCCAGCGCGCAGCAGCAGCCTTAAGAGCCTTATTGACTTTGAAGTTCTCAATGGCCGTCGACTCAAGGTTCTGAATCACCCCCTCCGATCAGCCAATTTAGCCTCCACTTCCGAAAGGCGATTCTGAAGTCTCTGGGCCTGACCACCCTCGGACAACAGGCTCAAAAGAAGGTCCTTGTTCTTCGCCATGAGTAAGTAGCCTGCACAAAAACAAAGAAAGTCAAGATACGAGATGAAAAAGACCCGGGAACCAAAAATCAAGAAAAAGAAAAAGAGAATAGAAACTACCTTTGCCATCTGAGAGCTCATCTCGGTGACCACAGCCTCGGGCGAGATATCCTCATATCTCGAGACCTCCCCAGGGGGAATCACCTCGGCCAATTCATTAAAGGCCGGCACTAAATGGGAAGTGGCCTCCCGGATGCTTTCTCCCAGGTCATCCACCCCGAGGATTACAGAACCCTTTCGCTTTTTTGAGGAGCCCACGGATGATTTTTACCCCGGCGAGCGTCTTTTTCTTGCCCGGGACAAGAATCCTCCTCCTCTTGGACTAGCTCGGTCTCCTCGGCCCCAAATTGACGCCTCCTTTTCCTCAAGGGCTTCGGCGGACTGGTGAGACGAGCATACCCCGATGATTGTGCACCAGGAGAAGACAGATCACGAGCAGCCGGCTGAACTCTCCCCTGAGACGCCCCTCCCAGCCTCGGCAGGATCAGGCTGTGCCCGGGAAGTTCCAATTTCAGCATGACCGACCTCTTCATAGTACCGGCCAACTTTAAGAAACTTCGGCCTCTTCGACATGCCTAAAAAAAAGGAAAAAAGAAGTCAGGACCCGAGCATAAACAAAAGAGACACCAAACATTATTAAACAAAACAGAGAAGTCAAACCAAAACAGTCAGCAATCATCTACCTATCCGACCTGAGACCTCCGAAGGGACGGCCGAGTAAGGCCTGACTCAACAAAGACCGCATCATTAACCAAATCCCTCCAGTGGGCAGCATACCGACGAGCCCAGCCTCCCTGCCTCCGAACCTGACGAGAAACCTTGGGAGCATCTCGCCAACAAGCTGGGAGGAACCAGAGAAGTTAGAAACCTAAAAAAACTAAGAACGGGAATAAAGAAAGAAAGAAGGGGTATTGAACTCCTAACCTCCGGCCTGAAGATGTCCGGAACCGAGACGTCCTCCTCAAACAATCTCAGGACCCGACCCCAATCCCCAGTAGCCCAGAACCAAAGGTCCTTGAAATTCATATAGAATCGGGGAGTTTCTGGACAAGGTTGGACGAGCTATCGTAAGCAGAGAGGTATATACAACCGTAGTGAGTCTTTGGGTTAGACTTCAAACGGTATAACCTCTCACCTCTTCCAAACAAGTATACCCTAAACCTGCCCGGTGCCAGACACATATATGCCGGCCAGAATCCTCCAGCTATTCAAGCTCAATTGGCAAGGGGCAATCTCCATCTCGGCCATATCCAAGCAAAATAACGTTGCATCGGCAGCCGTAGCCCACACTCAAAAAAGACAGGAAGAAGCGCCACCGAACCCTCATCAGGCTGACTAGCACGATCCATCGGGCCTGGAACTTCAAGGGCAATATCTATTGGGATGTCATATCGTTGCCGCAACAGCGCCAGATCATCCTCAGTTATCTTAGAGGGGCGGTTCATGTCCAGAGCCGACGACCCAAGCTCACCGGGCTCTGGGTCCTTCCGAGGAACCCTCTGATGGTAGGAGTCTTGTTCAATCTCAGAAGGAGTTGGGGGTAGTGTCAAGGTCTTCTACACTAGGTGCCCCCGAGCCCGAGGAGAGCTCCTCAGCATGGGGAGTTGAGATGTTAGCAGGCTTTTCAGGGGAAGGAACTGCTGTCAGACATCCCTGACACCCACAGAAAAACAGAGAAGGAAGGAGAAGTCAGTCTACGGCTAAAAGAAACTACCCATGGTTTCCATGTTAGCTAAAGCAGGTGGTCTCTAAAAGCGCCCTAAAGCAGAAGAACCGGCAAACCATAAATCTTTCCCTAGCAAAACACAGATTATAAAAACACAAAAGGGGAAGAGGTCGTTCAGAAGACTTACTTGTTCTTCTCAGAAGAGGCAGAAGAAGGTTGTTTAGTACGGGTGTGCCCGTTCCTATTTTCACAGCACGGAGGAAGAAAAAGACCACGGTTGAACTTCGAAAGCACGGAGTCGGGCAAATCACAGAGATATTTGCAAAAAAGAAGAAGAAATTGCCGAAAAAGATTGAACAGTGAAAGCCTCGCCCTCTTATAGTCATGGCAAAGACGCTCGTGACCATTGGATCTAAGGGAAGAGCCCGGATGAACGCCAAGCATCGACTGCAAAAGGGTCTCCCAAGTTTAAACAGACGGCTGAGATCAGCTCACTGTGAAGACGCCTCTGCACACGGTCGATTCGTTCCCTTTTTTGGCGGGAACCCGTCGGATGTTTGACAAGTGTCAAACTTAGAAGAAACCCTAAAGTTGATTTGATAGGCATTTAAACGGACGTGACATGATTGCGTGTCTCGAGACAAAACGCTTTAAAAGGAGGCAGCAAAGCATTTCTCAACCCGGACCGACCTCCAACAGAAGCAAATCAGAAAACACCTTCTTATATAGTTCCCGGCACCAACTTGCACGCTTGTTGGAACGAGAACTAGGGGACAGATGTTGATGGTGTTTTCAGGCACTATAGCATTTAAACAGCACGACGAGGACATAAGGGTAATTCCCTGACTGGTTGAGATCATCAAAGCCGACCCGACCACAACATGTGAAGACCGACCACTTTGGTTCGGATAACAGAGCACTATAAGGCCAGCAGAAATGCTCTTAGCATAAAAGACTGTCATGACCGACCTCATGAAGACCGACCAGACGACCGAGACGCGTTCAAGATGACGACACCTATTCTTGCAGAAGATAAGCAGATTACCCCACTCTCACAAGGAAATGAAGTCAGAATCCAAAAATGAATAAGAAAGAGAGAAGAGACTAAAGTTCAACTAGGATTTCTTATGCAAATAGGAGTCTGATTTCTGTATTACTATAAATAGGAGGGCATAGTATGTGTAAAATCAGGATCAAATCATCAACAAAAACTAGTGATCTGAATCTTCAAGCTCTGACTTGTGGAGATCCAAGAAGAGTGTTTAAGTAATAAAAGTACCATCTTTTTTGTGTCCGTGGACGTAGGTCGGATCCAAATCCACCGAACCACGTTAAATCTCTCTGTTGATCGGTTGTTGTGTTTATCTGTTTTCTGCTAAATTTACCTTTGGTCCCCCATAACCAAACAAATTCACTATTGATGGAGGATTTCCTCGGGAGTGATATTCCAATATTACCCTGAGACCAAAATCAGCCGTCAACATTTCATCCCAATTCAATTAATTGTAATGAATTTTCGAGTTACCCATTGAGCAGAGGATTTTAATGATTAGCAGAAAATTGAAATTCCGCTACCGCACTTTCATAACTTCGAATCTAGATCCGTAAAATCCTTAGATAACCCGAGTACCCTGAATTTTAATAAATTTGGAAATTCATTAGTTATATACCCTAATTATGTTTAAAGAATTTCTTTTTTCATGCCTAGTCTAATGAATTTGAATCATTATATGTTACTGACAGGAGCTCACATCGTTAGCGATTCCATAGCGAGTTTCTAGACAATCATCAATCTCAGTGAGTGGATGCTTTATTTTATGTTTTCTTGACTTATAATTCAAATGTTTCAAGTTTTGAAGTTTTATTTGTTTTGAGGTTTAAATAATAAAGAATATGCATAATGATTAAATGTTTCCGTCTCAACGTTTGTTATGCTTTCATGATTTCTAATTATCTATATGTTTCCGTGAGTGCTTGATTGATGATATGTTCCGTCCCGATGCTTGTTGCATTTTTTTTATGTTTTTGACTCATCATATATTTCCGCCGAGGTGCTTGTTAAGGTCTCGTCCATCAGAAATGGATTGACCCGCTACCTTGTCGACAAAGGATCGTTCGTTCCTCGCTCAGTCTATGCGCGTGACTTGGGCGTTGAGCGCTTGATATGTTTTTGACGATACATGCATGAAAAACGATTTGTGGACATGTTTTAGATTTTTCTTATGGTCTGTTATTTTTAGTATTCACTCACCAGGTCATTCAAACGATCTGACCCTCCCAACTCCACAGTTTGTTTTGCATGTAGCTTTATCTGGTGAGCCATAACCGAACAGGAGCCTGGGATCGAGGATTTGAGTTACTGCAGTCACTAGAGTATGGGTCTATCATGCTAAGATTGTTGGTCGCATTCAAATAGAATACATGTATATCGATATGAGTCAAGTCTAAAGGTTTATGATGTTATTTATATAAGGTACAAGTATTTATTTAAGTCAATAAATTGTCCGTACAGTAATTGATTTGTGAAATAGTTTAATAAATGTCTGTTATAGTAACATAGTCAAGAAAGTTTAGAAATGGTCAGAGGCTCAGGGTGGGGGTGAGGATCCATCACCTGCCGGTAATGTCTCCGCATTGGGGATGTTACAAATTGTCATTCATATTGAAAAAACATATTCAGTTCAGTATCTAATATATCCCTTAATTTCTGACTCCCGGCCACCACTGTCGCCATCGCCGTGCAGCATAGGCGCCGCCTTCCGTGCATGAATCTCACGCGTTGTACTCTACTGTCAGTTTTAGGCAGTGATGTTGGTGTCCGTTCTGTTTAGAATCCGACACCGTATTTTACCGATCTCGTATCCACAAGCCAAAACTGAATCCCTTAAAACCTAAGTCATCGATCCGGTCGTTTTCCGATGAGTTGCGCGTCACCTCCCCCACCACCGCATCCTTGTCGGCCATATAGTCTCTTTGCACCTCCCATCGCCTCCTTTGTTGCTGGATTCTCGATTCCCAGACACGTTAAAAGGTGTCTTTGTTCAAACTATAGATATAGAATTTTTACCAATTTGAAATTTTTATAAAATTTCGGGACTTATAATTTCCAAAACTTTCAGGTCACTTTTATAATTTCCAAAATTTTTGGGCCATTTTTATTTTCCTAAAATTTTGGGTCATTTTTATAAATTCTAAAAAGTTTGGAGTCAATTTTAAAATTTCCAAATTTCGGGACACTTTGTAATTTCTAAAAATATTGAGATATTTTTGAGATTCTTCAAGTTAGGGATATGTCTATGAAGGAATCAGATATGACTTATCTTATTCAGATCACCTTAGATGGCCACAACTATTGTCTTATGGGCACAAGTGATATGTGTGATTTATACCCACTTATCTATATATCCCTACCTTATTATTCTGTTAGTTTCATGTCATTTTACGTGTTTTGTAGTTTGTTTTGTGGTTTTATTAACAAGAAGCATTAGAGCATGGATCTTGAGGTAACATACGTATTTGGAGCATTTAGAGCATGGATCTTGAGGCTAACATACGTGTTTTGGGAGCTTAAGGAGGCAAAGGAAGCACTCAGGAAAGGCACACTATGCAAAACAAGGCAATTTGGCCGAGAGAAAGAGGCGTCGCAAAGCCAGAATTTCGCCTCGATGCCATCACCTCAGCGAACACAGAATTTCCTGAGAAATGGCGTTGCGACGCCACTTCTACATGCAGAAGGACTCTAGGGACTCCCTATAAATACATAATGCGTCCAAAACCCTAAGGAGTAGAAAGAAACACAATTAGAGATCTCTAAACACATAATTTAGAAAGATCGAAGAACGAGATTGAATAGCAACAAGAGAAGACGAAGGCGGTGATGTTCGTAGATGAAGGGATTCGATTCAGGTTTTATCTTCTAGTTTCTTTCTTCAAACTCTTATGATGTTCAATATGTTCTTGACTCCGTTTTTATTGTTCTTTTATTTAGTCATGAACTAATTTCTTATTCTAAATGATGATGTAGCCTCTACTCGAACTTATGTGTTTGATTGCTAATTAATATTATGAAGTTTTAATTCAATAATTTATATTTTCTTGTGTTTAATGCTTCTAGTTTGATGGTCACAAATTAGATGATTCCATATTTAGAATCTATCACTCGGGAGAGAAATTTTTTTGAAATGATATAGAAAAATAACATATGAAATTTATAGAGTTCAAGAGGCCTATAATTCGTTTGAAGTCATTAAAAAAGATCACAGAGAGTAATAAATTATCAACTACTAGATTTTTATAAGGATATCGAAATCATAACTAATAATTTTCACTCGGGAGAGAGAGCGATAATAATTTATAATCTTGGCTTATAAACTAAGAATTGAGTAATAATTGATTGACATAACAAATATACGGGGAATTGCTAGGTAAAATCAGAATCTAGAATTCCTCTCATCCTGGTATTTCTTTTTTATTAATTAACATTTTGACTTCTTGCTTCTTTAGTTTATAATTTTAATTTAGTTTATTTTAAATTGATTTTCTAAATAAAGTTAAGTTTATAATTATAGTACTTAGTGTGAATTTGATTTCAATCCATGTGGGTACGACACTATTTATTCATCATTTACTAAAACTTGACATCATATACTTACTGTACGATAATCTCGCAATAAGTTTTTGGCGTCGTTGTTGGGGATTGTTTAATCTGATTCACATTAATACTATTACCAAGTAACCTTAACTTTAATTTATATTTATATTTATTTTATTATTTCTTCCTTTCTATGCGTAACAGTGAATGTGGAGATCTACAAGTCTCGATTCGCTCTTGTTTGATCGTGAAATAGAGAGAACAACGAGGAGACTAAGGAAATAAAGGAGGATTGAAAAAGAAGCAATGACAGCTGAAAATAGAGAGAACAACCCGTGCCTGGTGGAAATCTGAGATCATTTTAAGCCAGTCATTGATGATAATTATTCTGGGATTGCGCACCAATCGATCAATGCCAATAAATTTGAGCCGAAACCTGCATTGATCAACATGGTGCAACAGAACCAATTTGGGGTTCAGCCCCAACATTCACTGAAGGATGTTCTTAGAGATGGCATATACCATTAAGATGAATGATGTGATTGCAAAGACCATTAGACTGCGCTTGTTCTCATTCTCTTTAAAGGACAAAGAAAGATGTTAGATGCCATCTATACCGATGGGGAGCATCACGACAAAGAAATGGGTTAGCTGTAATTTATATTATGATATAAGTTATATGTTAAATTTTAATTTCAAATTAAATTATATTTGATAACATATTTAATTTTTGAAATTAATAATTTTATTATGACAAAAAGATCATTGGACAAATATTAATATTTATATTAGGGTTAGAGATAATTTTGTACAAACACAATTTTAACGTAAACCCCAAATATAAATATAAAGTGTTTCTCTTGTAACTACAACCCTAGCCGCCTTTCATTTTTCAATGAGATTGAAAAAGAGAGAAAACATTGAGGTAAAATTTTCTTGAGAAAATTTGTTTCAATTGAGTTGATCCGAGCCTACCTTCACGGATTTTGATGTCGAGATATAATATGAAAGATCGAGTGGTAGAAGTGATTCTCACATACATGGCTCGCGGCAATTGATCACGTCAAAAGCAAACATTTAAGATCAGTATATGGTGATATGTTTTTGAATTAAAAACAAAGTTGTTCACGCCCCTGGCCATGTTGAAGAAGTCAAAATACATGGCTTAGTAATTTTTGTTTAATAAGCCAAATGATAATAAGACGTGAATGCATTGTGGAGGGAACTGAAATGTCGCAATTGCATATAATGAGCGATTGCAATTTTTACTCACAAATAAGTTATTTTTTCGGGCTGTTTTGGGTTAGTTTTAGGGGATGATTTTTGAGAATACAAAGGATTATTTTGTAGATATTTTGGGACTGTTTTGGAGTGATTATTTTGTCAAAAATAGTGACAGAAAAATTCAGCGAACAACCAGCACAAAACAGTGAGTTGTGCTTGCGTAAATGGTATTTTCGGTGTGTGCAAAATTTTTCAGTTTTTGGACTGTTATTTGGGGCTGTTCGGGGTTGGAAAAATCATTAAAAACATTAGCAAAACAAGTCTAAAGAGGCTGGCCAGTTTCAGCTAAGAGGGGATAAGGACAGAAAAAATTTAAGATCGATCCCGGTGCCTAAATCGCTTCCGCCGCGCGAGGGAAATCGGTTCCTACAATTGGCATCAAGAGCGAAGTTGAAAAGTATTATAACTCTTCTTTTTTTATTTTTATTTTGCGATAATTAATGTGTTATTTAT
>SKCR01012249.1:0-31426 GCA_019454045.1 Zanthoxylum bungeanum
AATTAAATTACTATTATCACAAAACGTAATTAAAATTAATTACAAAACTAAGAATTAAAAAACTAAAAAAACTAAAAACTAAAGAATCTAGAGAGAGAAACTCTCTCTTTAGATAGAATAGAAGAGAGAGAGTGGTACAATGAAATCTGAAATTCGAAGCTGAATTTATAGGCGCAGATGGGCATCTGGCGTCGCGACGCTGAAACAGTGATGCGTGGCATGCTGAGGACTTGACACGTGGCGGTTCGGATAAGAGGATAAGTCGACACGTGGCGAGGCGGCTAAGAGCTCAATTATTGCGATGACGTGGCGCTGACGTGGCAAGGCGGCTGAGATTAATTGTCGGCACCGTAGGATTGCGACACGTGTCACGCTGTGATTGGCTGATGCTGACGTGGCATGTTGACTCGGTTGACCATCTGATGTGGACGATGACGTGGCACGACGCATGGCATAGTTGACTCGTTGACCGATGACGTGGCGATGACATGGATGACACGTGGCACACGTGGCAATTGAGAGTGTCGGCACCGTAGGATGATGACACGTGTTACGGCGCACGTTAGCATCTCAGCTGTGATGGCGACACGTGGCACGGCGCATGTTAGTAAAGTCAAACTTCTCAAATTCTGATCCGTTGACCCGGCGCACGTTAGCAGACTCCGGTGCAAGTTAGGCGTCGCGACGCGTAATGTCTTGGCGTCGCGACTCTGACAATTTACCAAAATGCCCTTTTTGCCAATTTTCACAGTTTTGCTCCAAATCACCTTCAGAATGTCCTGAAACTTAATTTATCTACAAAATAACACAAAACACATCAAAATATTCACAAGACTCAAGAAACTATACAAAATATTAGGTTAAATAAGTGGGAAATAGTGATATAAATACCACTCATCAGTGAATGTAACCAAGCCTTAGCTCTGTTTTTCAAGGAATATGGAAACACACGCAGTCTCATTACTTCTTCAGCCGCTCGGTTGTAATTAAAAGTGCCGCAAACTTTCAGGAAGTTGCTGATGTGGGCATTAGGATCTTCAGTTGCATTCCCCCCAAACTGAACTGACTGCTGTATAATATGGATGCATGTTTTGATGTCACACGCATTTGTTGGTAAGGGAGGAAGTACAATACATGAAATGAAGCCGTCAAGCACCAGGATATTTCTGTTTCGAATAGGAATTGGTGGTACAACCTCCAAAGGTTTAGGTTCCATATGAATCAATGCTTCTTGGCCTTCGCGCCTTTCCCTTCTCAACTGTCTGATGGTTCTTTCAATCTCTGGGTCAAACGGACGAATTTCAAAGCTTCTGGTTCTTCTCATGTAGTGTCTGAGAACCTGAAACACAAGAAAACATAAATAATAAATAAAACAAATTAGACAAAAGTAAAGGTATCTAACCCCAAAATTAATAGTGAAAGATAAATAAATCCCCGGTAACGGTGCCAAAAACTTGATCGGTGGCTTCACTCACGTAACGCAAGCGCACGTATCTCTCAAGTAGTATAAAATATATCAATCCCACGAGGACTTAATACCTAAGCTATTAATTTGTGAAGCCAAATGTTTACGAGTATCTAATAGATTGGTTGTTTGATTGGATGGTGAATTTAAACTTAAAACAAGTAAATAAAACAGTGCGAAGTAGATGAAAGGAAAATTCAATATTATTAAATTATCTAGGGTTGTGAATTCTTCCAATGTCTTTTAAAGATGAAGTGGTTATCTCATATTTATGCAATATATCGGTTTATTAACATGGAACACGAATTTATGCAAAAGCCTCTATCGATGGTCAGATGCAAATACCCAAATAACCCAATTAATCAAATGTCTATGTCAACCAAATTACCTGAATTCATTAAGAATAAGTTTCAATTGTGGCTACCCCTGCCCGACAGGTATATGTCTATCCTGGAAGGAAATCTTTTAAGGGGTATTTAATCCTTAAGGGAGATCGTGGGCTATTAAGTCTAAGGCTGAAACCTAAAATATACCAGACAATCTTATTAATGGCCAGTTAACAAGAAGGATTAAGCTTAAGACTTCATATATAAACCTTTATATTACCCAAGACACAAAGTAACCTCTTATAAACTGGTGATATTGGAATTCATCACAACCCCAGGTAACGGATTTAGTTACAACACATATCTAGGACTAGGAAAAACTTAAATAAAGTAAATGACATAAAGTAAAGTTTGGAAATTAAAAAGGTAAATAAAGCAATAAAGAAAATGTTGGGGGTTAGAGGATCCACTTTTATTACTTTTATTTTAGATATCTCACTTATTATAAAATATTAACTTTGCATGATATTACCAACCGACCATAAAGGTAGTATCCTGATTAAGTCAAATTTAAGATTAATTCCATCCGACCATAAAGGAGGTATCTGATTTAGTCAGGTTAAAATCAATTTAATTAAGTCCAACTGACCATAAAGGCGGTATCCCATTAAGAAAGGTTTTAAATAGTTTATATATTATAATTAAGGGAGATTAATCTAAATACTAGAAATAAAAGCTTAACCTTTCACCCCATCAGAAGGGAGTTACCTCCTCATACTGAACAGTAAAAATAAAGACTGAAAAGTAAAGTAAAGAAAGTAATATTGTGTAAAATTAAATATAGAAAGCTGTAAATAAACAAACAAGATACAATCTTCTTAGTATTCTTAAGGAATTCCCCAGAAGAAAGTATGAATCTTCCTTCTGATTTCTGCTTCAATTTATAGGCAAATTTCTGCCCCGCGCGTCGTGACACAAATCACTTTCGCGTCACGGTGCGCCACCCATTCAATGAGATGATGACACATGTCTGTCGGCCGAATTATTAGTTCGGCATCGCGACGCAGAAGGTTATGCGCGTCGCGACGTTACGTCAGTAATGATGTGTATTGTCGGTAGCATGGGATGATGACACGTGTCCAGCATATTTTAGCAAGATTGCTGTGATGTTGACACGTGGCAGGCACATGTTAGCAAGTTTCTCTGATTTTGACAAGTGTCCGGCGCACATTAGTGGTGCATAATAGCAGAAAGAACATTTTAGCAGGCGGCACATTTTAGTAAACGATGCATTTTAGCAGAAAATTTACATTTTTTGTTATTTTTCATTCGATTTTCGCCGTTTAAGCCATGATTTGATTCCAGAGAGTCCTGTTATTTTATTTATCTACAAAATAACAAAAAACACATCAAAATATTCACAAAACTCAAGAAACTATACAAAATATTAAGTCAAAAGGGACGGTAAATACTGATATATTTACCGCTTATCATCGATATTGGAATATAAGATTTGATACCATAATCAAGTCTTATGATTTTGAGTAGAATGTTGATGAGCCTTGTGTATACAAGCGCGTCATTGACGGAAAAGTGGTTTTTCTCATTTTGTACGTCGATGATATTTTACTCATTGGGAATGATCTAAAAATATTATCGGACGTGACATCATGGCTAGCTAACCAATTCCAAATAAAAGATTTAGGAGAGGCTAGTTATATACTTGGGATCCAGATTTTTCGGGATCGCAAGAAACGACTGTTAGCTATATCTCAAGCATCCTATATCGACAAGATCCTTTTGCGATTTGGGATGCAAAATTCTAAGAAAGGCAATTTGCCTTATTGATATGGAATTCATTTATCGAAAGAACAGTCTCCTATGACACCTCAATAAGTTGAGGAAATGAGACATATCCCATATGCCTCAGTAGTCGGTAGTCTCATGTATGCTATGTTATGCTCGAGACCGAACATCTATTTTGCAGTGGGAGTAGTCAGTAGGTTTCAGTCTAACCCATGATTGGATCATTGGGTGGCTGTGAAACATATTCTCAAGTATCATATGAGAACGAGAAATTATATGCTTGTATTTTCTGGTGTGGATATAATCCTCATGGGATATACCAACTCTGATTTTTAGATATATGTCGATTCTAGGAAATCAACACATGGATCAGTGTTTACCCTAGGTGGTGGGGCTATCGTGTGGAGGAGCATAAAACAATCTTGTATTGCTGACTCCACCATAAAGACTGAGTATGCAACTGCTTACGAAGCAGCCAAGGAAGTAGTCTGGCTCTGAAAGTTCTTAAGAGATTTGGAAGTTGTTACAGATATGGATAAACCACTCACACTTTATTGTGATAATAGTGGTGCATTGGCGAATTTCAAAGAACCAAGAAGCCACAAGAAGGGAAATCATATAGAGAGAAAAAATCATCTCAGCAGGGAGATAATGTAGAGAAGAGATGTTTCTGTCATGAAGATTGCATTCACAGAGAACCGGGCTGATCCGTTTACAAAGACCTTATCAGCTAAAATGTTCAAAAGTCACATAGATGGTCTAAGATTACGTGACATGTCACATTTGCTCTAGTGCAAGTGGGAGATTGTTGGGATATATGCCCTAAAGATTCATGTAATGTAAACAGAATTATATTTTATGAAATAAAAAAGATGCATTATTCATTTATCAAAGTGTTTGTTTAATATCTCATATTGTAAATTATCTTGTTTACCTTGATTACTCATGTTCTTTCAGACTTAATGTATGGTTGTCATACATAAGAGAATTTAAGTCTGAAGTAAGTAATCTAAAATAGTTCATAGAGAAAAACAAAGTAGGTATTTTATTTACAGTTTATCTATAGCTGCCGTCCATTCTATGATTGTATGGCGACCTTGATCCGGGATTGTCCATGTGGTGACATGAGAATGAATGCACATTTTATGATGTGATCATATAGGACTGGACCCATATAGAAATGAGTTTCTTATAATATATGTTAAATAAAAAAATTATTTTCAATCTACTAGATGGTCATATATGGATTGATCTGAATCTTGAGTGTACTACAAACTCCTGCATGACAGACTATGTCCTTTGATTTACAAAGGTGTGGTTGGTGTAGCAATCCCGACCAATAGCTACGTACTTTGGGGACATGGTTTGGTGTGCAGCTGGGGACGTTTTACATATTTAGTGAGTTCACTCTTTCTTGTGAGAAATAGTGGAGTATCTTCCTTAAGGGTTGATTCGGTACTTGAACGATTAGAGCGCTCAAGTCTTTCTATTACGAATAGAAAGATTAACAGTCATAATGGTTATGAATAAATCGTTCATTAGAGAATTATGGGTATTTAAGGTAAAAATAATTAGAGGGGTATAAATGATATTATAACCTGACTTTAATTATGAGATACTCGTGAAGGGCCAATCCGTATGTAATGACTATATCGATGGACGCCGACATAGTTCGGCTTATATTATCAATATATGACAATGAGAGTGCAACTTCAGGTTTTTAGTGGAATAATTCGAAGTTAATAATTCAGAATATTTAATAAGAAGTTTAATTAATATTCTGGGATTATTGGAGCTCGGAACCGTAGGTCCATTTGGTCCCCGTGCTAGCTCGATATACTGTAGCTGATTAAATATAATAGGAGAGTCCAATTATATACTCACATATGTATGCATATATATATATATATATATTATTAATATGATTAATAATATTATTTTGTCACACTTGAAAGTATATGTTAATTTTAATATATGGTTTTATTAAAATGATTATATGATAATTATTGATTATAAGTTATTAGATTATATTATATAATTTAATAAAGTTTTAAATTATGTTATTCCAAAAATATGTATTTGGAAATCTTTTGGTTGATAGGGAAGTTAAAATTTTTAAATGGTAACTACATATTATTTTTTTTTTGTAACATCTTTTGTTATGATGATAACATTAAGTAAAATTGGATGTTACTAAAAAGAAAGATGGCTGGTGATGAGTGGTAAATCTATCACTATTTCCCACTCATTTAAACCTAATATTTTGTATAGTTTCTTGATTTTTGTGAATATTTTGATGTGTTTTGTGTTATTTTGTAGATAAATAAAGTTTCAGGACATTCTGGATGTGATTTGGACCAAAACAGTGAAAATTGGAAAAAGCGCATTTTCGTAATTTTGGGCGCGTCGCGACGCCTAACGTGCGCCGAGTCTCTGCTAACGTGCGCCTGGTCCACGTGTCAGAATCTGAAAAGTTGACTTTGCTAACGTGCGCCATGACACGTGTCACCATCATAGAAGATCTGCTAACGTGCGTCTGACACGTGTCATCATCCTAAGATGCCGACAATCATCATCTACGCTAACGTGCGCCTGCCACGTGTCATCATCTCAGAAGATCAGCTAAAATGCGCCGCCTACCATGTGTCAAAAATCTATGGTGCCTACAGAATACGCGTGACACGTGTCACCTTCTCATTGGACGGAATTATTGGCAAATCACATTCTGCCACGTGTCGCCTTCCCATTGCACCACTTTCTGCACGTGCCACGTGTCATTTCCTGATTGTGCCGACATCGTACACGTGGTCAAACCGTGTTGACTGAAGACACGTCTTGGCGTCGCGACGCGTGACCTCTTGGCGTCGTGACGCCGGAACTAGATTTTGCCTATAAATTCGGCTCTTCGTTACTTCATTTGGTGTGCTTTCCTTGGGAGCTTTTCCCTGTTTTTAGAGGATTGCATCTAGTTTTGTATATATAAATAATATTTTTAATTATGTATTTTAATTTTCAGTAATAGTAATAGTAGTTATTCTTCTTCTCTTTTCTTTTATGTTTAGTAGTTAATTTTCCGCTGGGGTAAAAGGTGAAACCTTTAATATAATTATCTAGGTAAATCTCACTTAATTATAATTTATAAATTATAATTTAACCAGATTAATTAATGTCAGACTTTATTACCGCCTATATGGTCGGTCTAAATATAAATTACTTTACCGCATATATGGCTGGTCTTTATGTGACAAATAATTACCGCCTATATGGATGGTGTAATTGGACTAAATGGATTACCGCCTATATGGCTGGTTTTAAATGTTTAACATTATTAATTCCTGAGAAAGCAGAACATAAAATAATTTATATATTGTAATAAGTGAGATTCCTAGATAAGAAATATTAAATTTGGATCTTCTAACCCCGACATTTTATTTTTATTCTAGGGAAGTGATGAAACACAATATCCACACTTAATAATTGATTTTCTTTTTATGGGTAATTCTTTAGTTTGTTTATTGAGTCTTAAGCTTAATGCTTCTTGTTGTCTGATCACCAATAAGATTGATTTGGTAAACTTAAAATTAACTAGACATAGGGATTTTAGGTTTCAGCCTTAGATTCAATAGCCCACGATCTTCCTTGAGGATAGATAACCCTTTAATAGATTTCCTTACAGGATAGACATATACCTGTCGGGCGGGGGTCGCCACAATTGGAAATTAATCTTAATGAATCCAGGTAATTTGGTTGACATAGACATATGGTTCAATTGGGTTATACTGGGTATTTGCGTCTGACCATCGACAGAGGCTTTTGCATATTTTCGTGTTCCAGGTTAGCAAATTAATTTATTACACATAGATAAGAGAATCAATTCATCTTTATAATAATATTGTGTGGAGTCACGACCCTAGACCTTTGAGTCTTTTTTTTTCCTTAGTATTTTCTTTTGAGTCTGTTTTTATTTTATTTTGCAAAACCACATTCAACCAACCAAAAGCAATCAATTCACTTCTCCCTATAATTAGATACCTGTAAATAAATAGTATCAATAATTAATAACAACAGTAGGAATTAAGTCCTCATGTGATCGATATTTTTATACTACTTGAACGATACGTGCGCTTGCATTATACGTGTGTGTTTATGCCGGTCAAGTTTTTGGCGCCGTTGCCGGGGACTTATTTTTCTTGAGTTGTTAATTTTGAAGCTATCCAATTTACTTGTATCTAATTTTCTTTATTTTTATCTGTAATTTTTATTTCTTTCTTTTGTTTGCAGGTGATTGAAAAATGGAATATTATTGAGAAATTGAAAGATCACGAGCCTTACTAGAAGATACACCCCAAATCTGGGAGCAACAGTCCGGTTTTCTGAGGCCTGTTGTCCAGCCCAACAACTATCACTGGATGCCAGAACCAAGCAATTTTACATTTGCTCAACAGAATGAAATAGAGAGATGTGTAATATGTGATGGTAACCACCCGAGCGATCAATGTATTTTCCTTTCAGAATGGTAGAATTATTGGAATCATTCAAGGTACGAAGAATCATCACATTTTCCATCTTATCCACCATCTACCTACGATCTTCATCAGGAACCAGAACCATCAGAGGAAGATCAGTTGATTCACATGTTCAAAGATTGGTCGAGGAACGGGAAGCTCAATTTGATGCACAAATTCAGAGTCAAGCGGCGTCTATACAGAGGATGACAGATCAAGTTAGACAATTAACAGATAACCTGAATCACATATCTCACGGAGCAGATTCAAATACTACTGAAGAAGCCTTTCAATATCCTGAGATTCATCATGACATCATAATAGAGGACGAGGCTGACCAGTATCAAGAATCTGAGGTATCAGTTCAGGAGCCTGAACCAAAAAAGTCTCAATTTTATTATGTTATTTTATGCTATGTTTTGCTCTAGGATTGGCAAAATGTTAGGTTTGAGGGTGTGATGAGTGGTAAATCTATCACTATTTCCCACTCATTTAAACCTAATATTTTGTATAGTTTCTTGAGTTTTGTGAATATTTTGATGTGTTTTGTGTTATTTGTAGATAAATAAAGTTTCAGGACATTCTGGAGGTAATTTGGACCAAAACAGTGAAAATTGGAAAAAGGCATTTTCGTAATTTTGGGCGCGTCACGATGCCCAAACCCTTGGCGTCGCGATGCCTAATGTGCGTCGAGTCTCTGCTAACGTGCGTCTGGTCCACTTGTCAGAATATGAAAAGTTGACTTTGCTAACGTGCTCCGTGACACGTGTCACCATCACAGAAGATCTGCTAACGTGCGCCTGACACGTGTCATCATCAAAAGATGCCGACAATCATCATCTACGCTAACGTTCGCCTGCCATGTGTCATCATCTCAGAAGATCAGCTAAAATGCGCCGCCTGCCACATGTCAAAAATCTATGGTGCCGACACAATGCGCGTGACACGTGTCACCTTCTCATTGGACGTAATTATTGGCAAATCACATTATGCCACGTGTCGCCTTCCCATTGCACCACTTTCTGCACGTGCCACGTGTCATTTCCTGATTGTGCCGACATCGTACATGTGGTCAAATCGTGTTGACTGAAGACACGTCTTGGCGTCGCGACGCGTGACCTCTTGGCATAGTGACGCCGGAACCAAATTTTGCCTATAAATTCGGCTCTTCGTCACTTCATTTGGTGTGCTTTCCTTGGGAGCTTTTCCCTGTTTTTAGAGGATTGCATCTAGTTTTGTATATATAAATAATATTTTTAATTATGTATTTTAATTTTCAGTAATAGTAATAATAGTTATTCTTCTTCTCTTTTCTTTTATGTTTAGTAGTTAATTTTCCGCTGGGGTAAAAGGTGAAACCTTTAATATAATTATCTAGGTAAATCTCACTTAATTATAATTTATAAATTATAATTTAACCGGATTAATTAATGTCAGACTTTATTACCGCCTATATGGTCGGTCTAAATATAAATTACTTTACCGCATATATGGTTGGTCTTTATGTGACAGATAATTACTGCCTATATGGATGGTGTAATTGGACTAAATGGATTACCGCCTATATGGCTGATTTTAAATGTTTAACATTATTAATTCCTGAGAAAGCAGAACATAAAATAATTTATATATTGTAATAAGTGAGATTCCTAGATAAGAATATTAAATGTGGATCCTCTAACCCCAGCATTTTATTTTTATTCTAGGGAAGTGATGAAACACAATAACCACACTTAATAATTGATTTTCTTTTTATGGGTAATTCTTTAGTTTGTTTATTGAGTCTTAAGCTTAATGCTTCTTGTTGTCTGATCACCAATAAGATTGATATGGTAAACTTAAAATGAACTAGACATAGGGATTTTAGGTTTCAGCCTTAGATTCAATAGCCCACGATCTTCCTTGAGGATAGATAACCCTTTAATAGATTTCCTTACAGGATAGACATATACCTGTCGGGCGGGGGTAGCCACAATTGGAAATTAATCTTAATGAATCCAGGTAATTTGGTTGACATAGACATATGGTTCAATTGGGTTATACTGGGTATTTGCGTCTGACCATCGACATAGGCTTTTGCATATTTTCGTGTTCCAGGTTAGCAAATTAATTTATTACACATAGATAAGAGAATCAATTCATCTTTAAAATAATATTGTGTGGAGTCACGACCCTAGACCTTTGAGTCTTTTCTTTTATTTTCCTTAATATTTTCTTTTGGGTCTGTTTTTATTTTATTTTGCAAAACCACATTCAACCAACCAAAAGCAATCAATTCACTTCTCCCTATAATTAGATACCTGTAAATAAATAGTATCAATAATTAATAACAACAGTAGGAATTAAGTCCTCGTGGGATCGATATTTTTATACTACTTGAACGATACGTGCACTTGCGTTATACGTGTGTGTTTACGCCGGTCAGCTGGCCGAAATTTCATAATAGGGTAGAGGGGGTTTTTATTTTATTTTGTAAAATAAAACTCTAAGTATAAAAGGATAAATGTTATTCATTTTTAACCTAATTCATAATTTCCAAACCTTATCCAACTTTTCATGTTCTAAGCTTTCTCTCAAGAGTTGAAACAAAAGAAGAAGAATAAAAACAAAACCAAAAAATCTTGTGTGACAATTTTTCAATCTCTAAAGTGTTTAGATATTAGTTTGTGAGTCTAACCCACACTAGTTTCTGTTGGTTATGAGACATAGCTTGAAAGGTCATTCAAAGTTGAATCAAACATCGTCATCATCCTCTTCTTTATTCTTTTTTCGGCATTAAGTATAATTTTGCTCAATGCCGCCACTTACTTTAGGGTTTCGGGGTTTGGTTTGATTTGGTTTTAATATAAAAATATTAGGGAACATTAAGGGGTATTTCAAGAGTGTTGTGGGGTTGTTTTTGGTGACAAATCAGACCTAAAATACTGGTGTGGTTCACGCAAAAGAATGGCTGATTTGGTCAGTGAGCTAGGGGCATTTTGGGTCCAAAAAACTCCAGATCTGAGTCGTTGTTCCGGGGATGAAATTTTATTAAAAACAAAAGAAAAATTTCAGTAAAGGAGCTGACTACATTCGGCCAAGCAAAGGGAAGGGCAGAAAAAATTTCAAAGCCGATCTCGGGTGCCTAAGGTGTTTCCGCTACGCTGGGAAATCGATTTCTACAATAACAACAACAACATATCCAAAATTCTCCCCTTCACTAACAAAACATCTCAGTTAGTAAAAAGAAACAAATGGGAATAAGAATAGGAAAATCATGAAAGATAGAATGCTAAAAGAAATAATTGATACAATGACATGCAACGAAAACATGCACATAAATGAAATGAAAAACATGAAAAAATGACTCAAAACATCATTACAAGCACTTACAATGATACCTAGTTAATATTCAAATGTTGATGACATGACATAATAGGAAACATGTTCATTCATGCTCAAGAATACACTAATCCATATGACTTAAACATCAAATTATAACAAGCACTTGCGTAAATATAACATCAATGCATAAAAATTTAAAGCTTAAGATCTTATTTTATGAGTAGGCTAAGTTAAGGAAATCATATCTTGTGTAACATTAAATATGTAAAATAACTGTTCAAACCTAACACCCATAGGACATGGAAATAAGCAACATTGGTTGCATGCTATTATTTTATCCCCCTAAATATGAGCTCACAAATAAAAACTCTTTCGAATGAAGGGTTTTTGCTCTTATCTTTTAAATTGAAATATTGGCTCTTTTAAGTACTTTGATTGAACTTGAAACTCATTTAAAAAAATTTATTTACTTGAAGGGGATAACATAAGGTCATCTAGTCAAATGTCATATTATTTAGTGATCTTTGTATTACACAAATTAGACTACTAATCCAATAACTCATACATGCGACCAAGCCTAAAAATTAACAAAAATGTATATGTGAGATGCAGACATAAGATATATTAAGAGTTTTTATCATACACTTATGCACATAAAACATTAAGGAAAAGAAACACACACATACATAGCCAAATATCTTACATACTAGGATCAAATGCTTTAAGCTCAAACAACTATTTAAAACCACTAACTCTTTTTAAGTCTTTTTATTTATTTATTTATTTATTTATTTATTTATTATTATTATTATTATTTTTATTTTCCTTAAAAAAATAAAAGACACAACAAAAGGCTTGTTATTTTCCAATGGTATGTGGAGTTGTATCCCGAGTGTATATCATATTACCATCCATTTGGAATCAGTTATGAAATTTATGTCCGGGTTTCATTCCTATATACCAATAGATATATAACACAAACAACACACACTTACAAAAAATACAGTGCAAAAATAAAATGCATGCATACACAAATGCAATGAAGGAAGATGAATGCACCATCTAAGAAGAGATGCACCAAAGTGCAATCTCATAAAGCTTTTTAAAATTAAAGCATTCTAAATTTATGGGAAATAATCTCATTTTTACCCAAAATTTATTAGGAATCTTTTTCACTTGAGAATTCTTTATTAGCATTATCAATTTCTCATTAATGATATGAGTTTGTTTAGCAAGTGCAGAGATTTGACGAGCTATATTCGAAAAATCAAATTTAGGTTGAGCATTACTAGACATCTTCATCTATTTGTTCAACATGAAACACTTGGGTTTAATATATTTTGATTTTCCACAATGATAACAAACATGTACAAACCTCGGACGAGAATGAAGTTTACTAAAATAACCTTTAGGTTGAGGTTGGTTCATAAGAAGATGAATATTATGATGGATCATTTAACTCTAATCAACATACTTATTTCCTACGTCACATTGAGGAGTTAGTTAGACATGATTAGGTGGAAGAAGCTTTATCACAGCTTGACTTAATGAAGCCTACACCTTTCTTCTCACAAGAACATACAATGCCTAACATGTGATCCGACTTCTTAGCCCCACTAGAAAATGCATATATATGTATATTCTAGCATTTTCAAGTCATTTCTCTAGGAATTTGACTTTATATACTAACTTTCTATTTCTCTCATTGAGGTTATCAACAACAATAAGATTCTTGTTTAGCTTGGCTTGGACTTCGTTCCTATCGAGTTCAGTTTCTTTCAGCTTCTTATTGACCTCCAAACAAGTCTTTTTAGTAGCTAAGCTCTCATTATACAACTCAATATAAGCTACCCGAAGATTATCTTCATCTTCAGAGCTATCATAAGAGGACTCTGAACTAGCATCCACATCACTATCAGTAGTTTTTTTCCCACTGGTAACACTGGAAGAAAATACAATGTAATTACATTTCTCCTTAGATGAGTCATTACAAGTATAATCACATTCTGATTCATCATCACTATGAGAGACATCCTTGATTTTCCTGTATTTTGTCTTAAAATAAGTGGGACACTTAGATCTTATATGCCTAAATCCCTGACACTCATGACAAATAACAACATGGGGCTTCTTATCTTTATCACATTCATAATTATACTCATCCATATTGGACCTATACTTACTAGACATTTCTTTAGATTCTTCAAACTTATGCCTATCTATCCATTTCCATATTTCTTGGAGTTGAAAATTTTATTGAACCTCTTAACAAAAAATGACACATCATACTCATCGGAATCCTTAACCTCTACTTTCTCAGTTTTCATAGCAATGGTTTTACACCTTCTAAACTCTGAGAGTTTTCTCTCATAAATCTGAAGGTTACCTAAAAGGTCATCTAGTTTGAGATGATCTAGGTATTTGCTTTCTTTTATAGCCGTGATCTTAGGAAAAAAACTCTCAGGTAAAGACATAAGGATATTTTTAACAATTTTGTTCATTGGGATATTCTTACCTAAGTTGAAACTTGAATTAACTATGTCGTTAATTTTAAAATAGAATTCATCGAAAGGTTTCATCTTCCTTCATATGAGCAACTTCAAATCTTATAGTAAGCTCTTGAAGTTTGGATTTCTTAACAGAAAATATACTCTCATGAACAGTCTCAAAGACTTCCCACGCATCATTGGCAACATCACACAGCTGTTTTTCGTTCCAGGGGCAATCCGAGAAAATCACTCCTCGAACAAACCTCCATCAACTGTGAAGTTGTTTGGTTGGTTGTGAACCAAATGCAAACGTAGCAAAAAATAGAATACACACAGATAAACAAAGAATTTAACATGATTCGGCGGAATGGATCCAACCTACGTCCACGGGCACAAGGGAAAAGAAAGTTTTTATTATCGGCTCGGGTCTGACCGACTCTTTTATTTCTCTAGCTCGGGATCATTTTCTCTGTATTACAAGTTGCAAGTGCTTGTGAATATAATTGCTCAACCCTTACAATGAACTCTCAACCCCCTTATATACTAAGTCTAATTACACTGTTACAATATCTTTGTGGCGTCAGCCACGTTGCTAAGCTATTATTGCTTAGACTCTCTTCCCCGATTACCCTACGAGTTATAGCCCAGCCACCTGACACACCTACAACCTGCCACCTGACACAACTACTCTAAGCCACTCAAATCTCATTAAACCATGCCACATTTGGTAACTACTACACGTTATACGACAACACCAGCTTGTATTCTAACCACTCTCATGTGATAGCGTGTGTTAGTCAATAAACTTGTAACCCTGCTCCATCTTATCAGCCGCTGGACTACTTCTATTCTCATAAATACTTGGGGAGCCCAAATTTCCATTTAGGGCTTACATCGCCTAGACTTAAACATAATGCCATTACCCCGATATACCTCATCGGGTCAACAATGTGAGATGATCGATCGTAAAATGAGATGGTCGACCTGTCCAACAGGGTCAGGTCAGTGCTGAGATATTTTCTTTCCTCAATTAACTAGGTCGGGTCGGTCTTCACAGATGCCCAAGTGTTGTTGAATCTGACGATTTTATATTGGGTCGGGTATGGTTCTTCCTTTATATCATTCGGCACATAGGGCTCGGGCCCCTTCATTTGACCTTTAATCCTTACAATGACCTTGAACCTCAATTTTTTTAAGTGAAAAAACTCCATTGTACCCCTCTTCAGGCTTCGGAGTTTCTCGGGGTAGAAAGTCACCATCAACATTTATCCCATAGTTCTCGATATGAACGAGTCTGTGAGTTGGTACCGGGAACTATGATAAGATGGTGGTTTTTGCTCACGCTGATGTTCGATCTTGATCAAATCTTGAACCTCAAATATTTCCCACCTCACAATAGGTTCCACAATCTCTGCTTTTGACCTATAGCTTGGTACTCCCTTCCATTAGGCCCTCTCTGACCGCAAACATTGACCTGGACTAATTCTGGTCAGTCTGTCCCCCGACTTCTCCTCTTGAAAAAGCTCATCTTATGCCTCCTCAGGTTGATGTACGCTCTTGACATGCAGTGATCCCTGAAGTGGATGATATGTAAAAAACACATTGGTCATGCGAAAAAACTCAACTTGGGCTGCAACACAGTAAAAAGAGCCTCGGTGGGACGCAACCCAGCCCCTAGCTAACGTAAAAACTTGGCCATAAGGGAATGTGCATTCCTTGTGCCACCAACACGTGTAAATGGAGGAGAAACTCCGACCTCATGCCAACGAAGATAATAAGGTCTCGGCATGACATAACTCGACCCCGATCCGGTGCAATAACTTGGCCACAATGGAATATATCCTCATTATGCCACCAATATAGCCTCGGTGGAACGAATGCAGTCCTGAGCTATCAAACAGACTGGCCCCAATGGAATATACCCTCATTGTGCCACCAACATAGCCTCGGCGGAATGAATACATCCACGAGCTATCAAATAGACTGGCCCCAAGGGAATGTACCCTCCTTAGGCCACCAACATAGCCTCGACGGAACGAATGCATCCTCGAGCTATCAAACAGACTGACCCCAAGGGAATGTACCCTCATTGTGCCACCAACATGGCCTCAGCAGAACGAAAGCAGCCCGAGCCATCAATCGACACTATGGCCTCGGCGGAATGAATGTATCCCCGAGCCATCAACTTTATTTCTACGACTTAACCGCAAGGGAACATTTTCAACCTTTTGAAAACACTATAGAGACTGGAAATGGCATCCTACTTCTAGTCATCCATCGAAAACAAAACCAAAGAAAATGACAAGACAAAACAAAACGAGGGTGATATATCACATACCCCATGCAGACCAGAAATAAACAACAAAGGAGCCTGAGACAACATACTGCCACATGCCACCCAAAACATCAATTCTGAACCTCACAGATCAACGTCCTGGAGAACTGAGCTACGGATCGAGGAGGCGACCAACGCCATGAGATTTTTCCCATCCTAGGCAGGCCTCGAGTCTGAAAATGCCACATAAACCTTCAGGCCTTCCCTGTGCTATGCTTATACGGATTCAAAATGGGATGGACAACACCACAAGGGAATTCTCCCTCCTCGTGCTAGGTATATCCCGAGGCTACAAACACCACATAGGCTTTTTGACCTTCCCCGTGCCATGTACCTGTCGAGGCTACAAACTCCATGGAAGCCCGTGGGCCTTCCCAGTGCTATGCAAACCCAGAGCTATCGGAGTACCGAAGCCACTAGCCATATATAATGCTCTAATTACCTTGAGGCACTAAACGCCACGTCGACTCGTTCACCGATCGTGCTATGGATACCCGAGGTGCCAAATGCCACACATGTCTTTATGCTGTAATCATTCCCTCAAAGATGCAAGTCATTGGGTGTTAACGTTCCAGCCCGAGGGTTTGACAATGACACAAAGGAATGACATGTCGCGGGGGACACACTTTCCCACATGTCTTGCATCCCTTCAAGCAATCCAATCACGATTATTCCGCAAGAATATTAAACATGCATTCCCCATTCAAATAATAGACAAGCACATATGAACAAAATCTTATTTAAAAATCAAAAGTCTTATTAATATTCAAGGGATCTACTGCCATTCTTACAACTCTTTGAGGGTTATTCTAAGAGAGGCTCTTACTGAAACCATCTTCCTTAAAATCTTCGAACAATTCTTGACAAGTGTTTATTTCGAGTTTGATTTGGGGCTTCCGACTTATATCATCTAGTGTCCACTTTCTTCGGGTGTATATGACTGTGTATTAGCTTTGTGGAAGAGAGGAAGAAGTTGCCCTCATGACTTCGGACCATCGACCTCGCAGTTGATCATTTCTCCTCATATTCCCACTTGTGGATCCACCCTCAGATGTTTCACATTCTGGGTAATAGCAATCCCGAAAATCCACCACACACATATAATAAGTAGGAGGCACTATAGAAACTGATTGAGCAGACCTTACATCGCAGCTCTCTTGTTGTTCCATGATGACTGTCGTTACCGAGAACCAGAAAACTGGCAGTTGAATAACAACCACTATTTAAGAGGAGATTATTCATCCTTATGAGGAGAAACTCCAACTCTTGACATTACATTTCATTCAACAGCTCAAGGGGGGAAATTACTGGAAGTATCTTCTCAACATCTCAGCATTCCAGGGCTTTTTGAGCCAGGTACCGTTCAGCTGCTCCAATAGATAGGCACCCGATATGACGACATCATTTACTCTATACGGCCCTTCCCATTTGGCACCTAATGAACCTTCATCAAGCCTCATCGTATTTAGAATAACTGGCCTCATGAACAAATCTCTGAGGGGAAAATATTGTACCTGAACCTTCTTATTGTAGAAGCGCGCCATCCTCTGCTGATATACTACTATCTTCACAGCTGACATTTCCCTGTTCTCTTCTATCAAGTCAAGATGATGCCTCATGAGATATTCATTATGTCCTTCTTTAAAATACCGAACCCGGTGGGTCACCATCCCGATCAATGATGGGATAACTATTTCGTACCCATAAGCCAAAGAAAAATGTGTTTCACTCATGGAATCCTTGTAGGTTGTCCGATGTGCCCATAGAACCTCATGTAGCTTCTCGACCCATAAACCCTTGCAGGACCCAAGCCTTGCTTTCAAGTTGTTCTTGATAGTCTTATTCGTTGCTTCTACTTATCTGATGAGTGGTAAATAGATTACTATTTCCCACTCTTCTGACTTATTATTTCGGTTAGTTTCTCGAGTTTTATGAACGTTTTGATGTGTTTTCGTTTATTTTGTAGATAAAATAAAATCAAGACTCAATGGAATCATTTAGGACGAAATGTGGAATAAATCAGGGCAAAAACTGGACTTGACATTTTGATTTTGGAGATTGGAAACTTGAAATGGCGTTCTAACGAAGTACAATTTCGGAAATTCTAGATTTGCGCAATTTTCGTATTTTGGCCATAACCTTCTACTCCGGTATCGGATTGAGGTGATTCAAGTTTCAGATTAAAGAAGACTCAATGATCTACAACTTGAACGTTCATAATAATTTTGAATTCGGAAGATATCATGACCGAAATGGATGAAACATCTGGAAGTGTGTTATGTGTAATTATTAAAGTCATTTTCAAAACAAATAAATAAATAAATAATGAAAATTGTCAAACTTCCACCAAACATGCTTGCATGTTTAGTGGAGGATTTGGTGCCATGTTTGGTGCCATTTTTGGTGAAGAAATTAGTGGAGAAATTGGTGAAGGCAAAATTTTGCCTATAAATACCAAACCATTTCATTTGTAAATTTCATACTTTCTTTTATGTAATTCCTTAAGAATACTAATAAGATTGTATCTTGTTTTTTTATTTACAACTTTCAGTAATTAATTTTCGCATTTACAATTTCTTTTTTTTACTTTTCAGTCTTTACTTTCTGCAATTTACTTTTACGCAATAGTACTTTCCTTTCTTTACTTTTCAGTTTTTACTTTTCAGTAATGAGGAGGTAAATCCCCCTTGCTGGGGTTAAAGGTAAAGCTTTTATTACTAATATTTAGATTAATCTCCCTTAATTATAATATATAAACTATTTAAAACCCGACTTAATGAGGATACCGCCTTATGGTCGGTTGGTAATTATTGAAATTGGTTTTAACCTGACTTAATGAGGATACCACCTGGTTGGTCAATTGGTAATTAATTATTAATTTGATTTAATCAGGATACCGCCTATATGGCTGGTTGGTAATATCACGTAAAGTTAATATATTATATTAAGGGAGATATCTAAAATAGTAGTGATAAAAATGAATCCTTTAACCCCCAACATTTTCTTTTATTGTACTTTTACATTTTTAATTTCCAGCATTTACTTTTCATCCTTTATTTTATGTCTTTTATTTTATTTAAGTTTTTACTAGCCGTAAATATGTGTCGTAGTTAAACCCGTTATCTGGGGTTGTGATGAATTCCAATATCATCGGTTTATAAGGGGTTATTTTATAGTTTGGGTAATATAAAGGTTTACTTATTAAGTCTTAAGCTTAATGCTTCTTGTTAACTGACCATTAATAAGATTGATCTGGTAAACTTAAAATAAACTTGACAAAGGAATTTTAGGTTTCAGCCTTAGACTTAATAGCCCACGATCTTCCTTGAGGATAGATAACCCTTTAATAGATTTCCTTACAGGATAGACATATACCTTTAGGTCGGGGGTAGCCATAATTGGAACTTAATCTTAATGAATTCAGGTAACTTGGTTGACATAGACATATGATTAATTGGGTTACACTGGGTATTTGCATCCGACCATCGACAGAGGCTTTTGCAGAATTTAGTGTTCTAGGTTAGTAAACTAATATATTACAGAAACGTAAAATAACCACTTCATCTTTAAAAAGATATTGAAATGATTCACAACCCTGGATAGTTTATTAATATTGAATTTTCCTTAATCTACTTTTTTCCTCAATCTACTTTTGCGCTATTTCTCTTAATTGTTTTAATTTTAAAGTCACCACCCATTCCAATAATCAATCCATTAGATACTCGTAAACATTTGGCTTCATAAATTAATAGCTTAGGTTTTAAGTCCTCGTAGGATCGATATTTTTTATACTACTTGAACGATACGCGCGCTTGCGTTATACGCGTGTGATTATGCATTGGTCAAGTTTTTGGCGCCGTTACCGGGACTTATTTATCTTTCTCCATTAATTTTGGGGTTAGATACCTTTACTTGTGTCTAATTTCTTTTTACTTATTATTTTTGTTTTCTTGTGTTTCAGGTTCTCAGAGACTACATGAGATGAGCTAGAAGCTTTGAAATCCGACCACTTGACCCAGAGATTGAAATAACCATCGGACAGTTGAGAAGAGAAAAATGAGAAGGCCAAGAAGCACTGATCAACATGGAACCTAAACCTTTGGAAGTTTCACCACCAATTCTCATTCGAGACAGAACTATTCCGGTGGTTGACAGATTCATTTCCTGTATTGTACTTCCTCTCTTACCAGAAAATGCGTGTGACATCAAAACATGCATCCAGATGATTCAGCAGTTAGTTCAGTTTGGGGGGAATGCAACTGAAGTTCCTAATGCCCACATCAGCAACTTCCTGGAAGTTTGCGGCACTTTTAATTACAACCGAGCAGTTGAAGAAGCAATGAGATTACGTTTTTCCATATTCTTTGAAAGACAGAGCAAAAGCTTGGCTACATTCATTACCAGCAGGTTCCATCACAACTTGGAACACTCTAGCCACCAAATTCCTTGCAAAGTACTTTCCACCAGCCAGAATTGCAAAGCTGAGGAATGACATCACATCCTTTGTGCAACATGACTCGGAATCTCTCTGCGAAGCTTGGTAAAGGTACAAGGATTTGCTCAGAAAATGTCCTCACCATGAGATTATAAAATGGCTACAAGTCCAAACTTTCTACAATGGACTTTCTGGAATAATGAGAATCACAATTGATGCTGCGGTTGGAGGAGCTTTAATGGCAAAAGGGCAAGATCAGGCATGCGACCTAATTGAAGAAATGGCCAACAATAATTCATTATTGCCAACAGAAATGAGCATGATCCAAAGAATTGCTGGAATTTATGAAGTTAGAGCCAACACAGCAGTAAATGCCAAACTAGATCAGATATGCAAATTCATGGAAACTCTCAGCACGCAAGGCAATGTTGGATCCATAAGTTCACCATATGGAGGAATACTAAAGCCAAACAAACAAGAAGAGACGGTGAATTATGTCAACAATTTCAACAAACATAGGAACAATCCATATTCCAACACCTACAACCCAGGGTGGATGAATCATCCCAATTTCGCATGGAGCAATAATTCAGGGCAAAAGAACTATCCACCACCCGGATTCCAACAACAAAACAAAGGCCAGGAGCATGAAAAAGAACCAGGAATAACAGAAGTGTTAGCTTAGTTAAAACAAAAATGTTGCTATGTTTCAGAGCCAATCAGCTTCTATAAAAGCACTGGAAAATCAAATTGGACAACTGGCCAATGCTTAGAGTTACATTCCGCCAGGTAACCTTTATAGCAACACAGAACCATATCCAATGAACCGAGGGAAGGAGCAATGTCAAGCCATTATCTTGAAAAGCGGTACTGAAATCAACAAAGAAGTTGGAATCAAGGCATCCATTGAAGAAGTTCCAAAAGATGCAGTTTCACAGATGGAGGAAAGAGAAGCAAAGGAAAAAGAGCAAGAAATAATCACTCCACCTCCACCTTTTCCACAGCGTCTGCAGAAAAACAAACTGGACAAGTAGTTTGCTCGATTTTTGGAGGTCTTCAAAAAGATGCATATCAACATTCCATTTGCAGAAGCGTTGGAAGAGATGCCCAGCTATGTAAAATTCATGAAAGACATTCTTTCATAAAAAAAGCGGAGATTGGGAGATTACGAGATAATAGCATTGATAGAAGAATACAACGCCATCATTCAGAGGAAACTTCACCCGAAGTTGAAAGATCCTGACAGTTTCACTGTCTCATGCACCATTGGAGAACATTATATCGGTTAGGCTTTATGTGATTTAGGTGTAAGTGCTAATTTGATGTCTTTTTCAATTTACATGAAACTGTAAATTGGAGAAGAAATGCCTACATCAGTCTCTCTACAACTTGTTGATAGAACGCTTGTATTTTCGAGAGGAGTAGTTGAAGATGTGCTTGTCAAAGATGACAAACTCATTCTCCCAGCAGATTTCATTATTCTTGACATGGAAGAAGACAAAGATGTGTCTATCATCCTTGAGAGACCATTATTGGCTACAGGTCGAACTGTTATTGATGTGAAAAAAAGAGAACTAACCATGAAAGTACAGGACCAAGAAGTTACCTTCAATATTTTCAAAGCCATGAAATTCCCGAGCGATGAAAAAGAGGAGGAATGTTTCAGAATTGATGTTGTTGATAATATCATCCAGGATACTGATGCAATGCCACTTCCCATGGATAAACTTGAAGCTTGCATCACCAACATGACTGACAGCGAGCTAGATGAAGAAATTTTGGAATGTATCAACTATCTTGACAAGTCATTTCGCTTCAAATTGACACCACAAGTGGAAAGTTTGGAACTACCAAAGAAAGAGCGAATCAAGCCCTCGATTGAAGAACCACCGCAGCTAGAGCTAAAGTTACTTCTGAGCCATCTCAGGTATGCATTCTTAGGAAACTATTCTGAATTACCTTTGATTATCTCTTCTTCGCTAACATTAGAGCATGAAGAAAAGTTGTTAAGAGTGTTACGAGAACACAAGAAAGCCATTGGCTATACTATAGCAGACATTCGAGGCATTAGTCTATCATTTTTCATGCATAAAATTCTGATGAATGACGAGTACAAACCCACAGTGGAGCATCAACAGAGACTAAATCCAATCATGAAGGAGGTCGTGAAGAAAGAAATCATCAAATGGTTGGATGCCAGCATCATCCACCCCATCTCTGACAGTACTTGGGTGAGTCCTATGCAGTGTGTGCCGAAGAAATGAGGAATTACTGTAGTCACAAATGAAAAGAATGAGCTAATTCCCACAAGAACGGTGACTGGATGAAGAGTATGCATGGACTACAGGAAGCTGAACAAAGCAACAAGGTAATATCATTTTCCGCTGCCATTCATTGACCAGATGCTGGACAGACTGGCGGGATATGAATTCTATTGCTTTCTGGATGAATACTCGGGGTACAATCAGATTGCCATCACCCCAGAAGATCAGGAGAAAACCATATTTACATGTCTGTATGGTACTGCCATTTGGACTATGTAATGCTCCTGCCACATTTCAACGTTGCATGATGGCCATCTTCTCAGACATGATGGAACAATGTATGGAGGTTTTCATGGATGATTTCTCTGTGTTTGGAGACTCTTTCAACCACTGCTTGCAAAATCTGGAATAAGTGTTACAAAGGTGCGAAGATACTAACCTGGTACTCAACTGGGAGAAATGCCACTTCATGGTGCATGAAGGCATCGTCCCATGACATCAGATCTCACAAAATGGAATCGAGGTAGACAAAGCAAAGATTGAAATAATTGAAAAACTACCTCATTTTTACAAAAATTAAAGGGATTCGAAGTTTTCTCGGACACGCAGGCTTTTACAGGAGATTTATCAAAGACTTCTCAAAGATTGCTGACCGGTGCTTACACATACGTATAACGCAATCGCACGTATCGTTCAAGTAGTATAAAAATATCGATCCCACGAGGACTTAATATCTAATCTATTAATTTTATGAGGTCAAATGATTACTAGTATCTAACAGGTTGTTTGATTGATTTGAATGGTGACGATTCTAAATTTAAAACAAGTAAATAAAATTGTTCGAAAGTAGGTTTTAAGAAAATTCAATATTAAAAACTATCTAGGGTTGTGATTTCTTCCAATATCATTTTAAAGATGAAGTGGTTATCTTAAAGTTGGGTGATATATTGATTTATTAACCTGGAACACTAAATTATGTGTAAGCCTCTGTCGATGGTCAGACACAAATACCCAGTTTAACCCAATTGAACCATATGTCTATGTCAACCAAATTATCTGGATTCATTAAGTTTAAGTTCCAATTATGGCTACCCCCGCCCGACAGGTATATGTCTATCATGTAAGGAAATCTATTAAAGAGTTATCTATCCTCAAGGAAGATCGTGGACTATTGAGTCTAAGGTCTTAAACTTAAAATCCCTATGTATAGTTCATTTTAAGTTTCCCAGTTCAATTTTATTAATGGCCAGTTAATGAAAAAACATTAAGATTAAGACTCAATAAATAAATCTTTATATTACCCAAGCTATAATCTAACCCCTTATAAACCGGTGATATTGGATTTCATCACAACCCCAGATAACTGGCTTAGTTACGACACATATTTACGGGTAGTAAAAAAAACTTAAATAAAATAAAAGACATAAAGTAAAATACTGAAAATTAAATACTGAAAAGTAAATGCTGAAAGTAAATGCTGAAATTAAATAGTGAAAAGTAAATGCTGAAAGTAAATTACTGAAAAGTAAATTGCTGAAAGTAAATTGCTGAAAAGTAAATTGCTGAAAAGTAAATTGCTGAAGTAAATTACTGAAAAGTAAAAACTGAAAATAAAGAAAGAAAAGTATTGTGCGTAAAAGTAAATTGCGGAAAGTAAAAACTGAAAAGTAAAGAAAAGAAAGTGCGAAAGCTGAAATTAATTACTGAAAGCTGTAAATAAACAAACAAGATACAATCTTCTTAGTATTCTTAAGGAATTTCTTAGAAGAAAGTATGAATTTTACAAATGAAATGGCTTGGTATTTATAGGCAAAATGTTTCCTCCATCAAATCATCCACCAAATCAATTATTAATTGCTCCACTAATTACTCCACTAATTGCTCCACCAAATCCATTATTAATTACTCAACTAATCTCTTATCATGTTTGGTGATGATTTGATAATTTTTATTATTTATTTATTAATTTATTTTTTTGCTTTGAAAATGATTGAAAGTGACTTTAATAATTACACACAACACACTTCTGGATGGTTCATAAATTTCGGGAATGAAATCGTTAGAATTCGAAATTATTTTGTCTTTAAAAGTTGTAGATCTTTGAGTCTTCTTTAATTTGGAACTTGAATCAGCGCAATTCGATATCGGAGTAAAAAGTTATGCCCAAAATACGACAGATGCGCAAAATTGGAATTTCCAAAACTGCATTTCGTCAAAAACGCCCTTTCAAGTTTCCTATCTCCAAAATTAAAATATCAAGTCCAATAGTTGCCCTTATTTGACCCATATTTCGTCCTAAATGATTTCATTGAGATCCGATATTATTTTATCTGCAAAATAAACTAAAACACATCAAAACGTTCATCAAACCCGAGAAACTAAATAAAATATTAAGTTAAAGGGGCGGTAAATATTGATATATTTTCCGCTCATCAAACCCCCAAACCTAACATTTTGCTAGTCCTCGAGTAAAACAATAAAATAAATACAAGAAACAATTAAAATTAAACTAAGCCACTTTCGTAGGGATAACAGTTGCATTTAGCATATGCAACAAGCCTTTAAACCCCTAGGTGTCCCTAGTGGACGAGTTATAGTCTCGTGAGGGCTTACAGCAACGACACCCACAAACGTTTTAAAAAAGTAAAAAGGTAGTGAAACTAATGCACACAAAAGCAAAAAGACAAGAGAAAAGAGAATAAAGAAGTTAGTGACTAATCAGGTGAAACTTCTACTCCAAATCAATAGTTGTTTTGTTTCATTCTAAATTACCGAATAAGTAAATTCTCCAATTATTTTTACCATTCTCCATATACACAGTCGACAAAATATTAATCAACTCATTTTTACCCACAACAGTCATAAGTGCAGTTGATAAGAGAGTAATATTTTTGTCCTAAAGTTCTATCAGATTTCACACCTTTTTGTAGCAATGGAATAATTTTTCTGATTTTTCAGATTTTTTCTTTGATTTTTCTCTATTTTTTATTTATATACAATATCTTCCATCTATGTAGCGAGTGTTGGGTCGGTGGCTCCCAAACCAGTTGGCTTTAGGGCACTAGGTGTTAAGACACCCCTACGAACTTAATTACTCAAACTTCAGATATATATATTTTTGCAGCATCTTTGATCCATGTAACGAGCTTTGGGCCAGTGACTCCCAAACCAGTTGGTTTTAGGGCACTAGGTGTTAAAACACCATTACAGACTTAATAACTCGGATCTCAGACGTTTTTTTTTTACTCCATTGCTTTTTGAGATGCTTCCTCTAATTAAACTAGAGCACTGAATATTACAAACTTTTCAATTTTAGCTCATGTCCGTATGTTACTATATATGTTGATAATATCTGTCAACTGAGCATATGAAGAGCCATTTTAGTCCGTTTTATGGAGAATTCACAAATTAAATAATTCAAAATGAAATAAACAAAAATTAACTTATTTCGAAAATAGGCTTGAGATACATCTCAGGAGTGGAAACTCCTTACTCAGCTATCTCTTACCAATTTCACCCTTTTAGTCAAAATAAAAACACAAAAACGCAAAATATTTTTATAATTTTTGAAAATTTTTCAATTTTTTTGTATTTTTCGAAAAATTTTGGACTAAAAATAAAAACAACACACAAACTAAAAATAAGGTACTGATCAACTAATTCTCTCCCCCAAACCTAAATGAGACATTGTCCCCAATGTCTTAAAAAGTAGAAGAAGAGTTTAGAAAATAATACCTGGTTAGCTGAAATTCTACAGGAAATTAAAGGTTAAGATCCAGATTAATCATACGCCTCTTACCACGATCGTCCTCAGACCAATTTATCTTTGAAATGATAGGGTCAACTCGTGGTTCATAGCCTATGATTTGGTCTATTAGATCCGGAGCAGTTCTAACAGAAAAGAGGAGTTCTTTCAAAGGTTTTGACACGAACTCATTTCTCCAGGCATCATCAAGAAACACACAAAGAAAATCATAAAATCCATCAACGTTGTACAGCCCAATTGGTTTCTGGTGTATGTTCAGGTTCGCCCAAGATAGCACAATAAAAATTTCCTCCAATGTACCCAAGCCACCTGGCAAAGCAATAAAAGAATCAGCACGGTTAATCATTTCTACCAAACGTTCAGACATACCTGGTACGACCAATTCCTCTCCGTTTGATGGTTCAATAAGATTTGCTTCTGCCAAGGGTTTTGGGATGATTCCCAAAACGTGATGTCTCCTTCCTGTACAGCTTTTGAAACGATCCCCATAAGTCCAAGATTGCCTCCCCGCCATATATTAAGTGCATATTTCTTACAGCTAAGACTCGACCCAATTCTTGTGCTGCTTCTACGTATTGTGGCTTAACACCAACACTACTACCGCCAAACAAAACAGATGTTTCAACTCGTCTTCTTGAAGTGGCTTCCATTTTTTATATGTATTTCTTTCTCAACTCTGGATGCTTTCAAAAGTGCAATGACGGCTGAATTTATAGTACCTGAAAAGGGTGAGTAAAAATAGCACAAGTATCTTCCAGAGGACGATTAGTAGCGAAATAATATCGTGATAGTCAAAAAGGTCTGGATCCCGTCGGAGAAAATAAAAAAAACAACAAAACAAATCACATTATTAAGAAAAGACAAAGAGATATAATATTTACAAGAAAAGTAACGGCTTGATTGACGTCTATGCGTCAGGGACAAGCTTCCCATCCAATTTTCTTATAAACTGGCAAACAGGGTCTTTTTGAGTCAGATTCCCAAGACTTAATTGTTGTCTTTCTTTTTGGAATTGTGTATGTGTAATTTGCGAATGGCTATGTGAACATATCCACTGGGATGTGTCTCAAGAGTTAAAGATATATCATCTAAAGACTCCTTACTCAAGCAATCCCTAATGAATTTAATTTTGTCTTCGCGATTATCAGACACCATTCCTAAAGAACGACAACGAGTATTGCACTTCCACAGCGTGCACATTTGTAACAAACACCCATTTGTTTAGCTCTACGTTTCTTTGCATAGGTGCTTCTTCCAAAACCAGGCAGATGTGAAATAAAAGAGTCAGAAGACTCACCTGCCAATCGGACTCGTGCTTCAATTACCCAACGAATATCATTAGGAATACATTTGATCATCAGTAGTCTCATCCGTTCCAAGCGAGCTTTGTAGACTTTCATCAGAGATTTTTGAGGGAAGAAAAGAAAACTTGTGAGAAGCTTGCTGCGAGAGCTTCTTCCATCGTGAAATGACTAAACCTGCAAAAATTAACACACAAAAATAAAACACACCAGATCATAATATATACAAAAATTGCATGGGTTGCCTCCCTGTGAGCGCTAAGTTTAAAGTCGTCAGCTAGACGTGACTTCTCGAACGTTAGGCTAGATCTGAAAGTGTGACACTTTCTTTTTAATCGCTCAAATGATTCTCCCCAGTAGTGCTTAACACGCTTGTTTTTAACCTTGAAAGTTTTGTTGGAGTCAGGATCATGTATCTCAACGGCTCTGTCTGGTAAAACCTTGGTGATCACAAATGGACCTGACCACCGTGATTTTGGCTTCCATGGGAAGAATTTCCCCCTTGATTTGTTTAACAGTACCTTCTACCTGGTTCCAGTTGTATGCGCACTATCTTCTCATCATGTCTTTTCCTTGCCTTTTCCTTGTACAATTTGGCATCCTCAAAAGGCTGTATGTGAAATTCCTCCAATTCGTTGAGCTGGTGGAACTTTTTTCTTCTGTTGCTTGTAGTGCAAGAATAGGCTTCTTCAGTACGCAGTGCGCTTTATCTTCAGGCTCCACAGGTAATTGACATGCTTTAAGTTTGTCAGTAGAACTTGTCTTTCATCAGAGTTCTGAACGGTACTATGTATCACATCAAGTCTGAAACATTCCTCCTTCTTTTCATCATCTGGGAAATTCATGGCTTTGAAAACATTGAATGTTACTTCTTGGTCTTGTAACCTCATGGTTAGTTCTCCTTTTTGTACATCAATAATGGTTCGACCTGTAGCCAAGAATGGTCTCCCGAGGATGATTGGCACGTCTGCGTCTTCCTCCATATCAAGGACAATAAAATCTGCTGTGAAAATGAATTTGTCAACCTTGACCAGCACATCCTCAACTACGCCCCTTGGAAATACAATCTTTCTATCAGCAAGTTGTAGTGAGACTGAAGTGGGCATTGTTTCTCCAATCTGCAGTTTCCTGAAAAATAGAAAAAGGCATCAAGTTAACACTAGCACCTAAATCACACAGAGCCTTACCGAAGTCATGTTCTCCTATGGTGCAAGGAACAGTGGAACTGCCAGGATCTTTCAACTTTGGAGGAAGTTTTCTCTGAATGATGGCGCTGCATTCTTCTGATAATACTACTTCTCATAATCTCCCATCCAATCTCCGCTTTCGTGAAAGAATGTCTTGTTGGTTTCTATAATATGTCCCAAACAAAGATTAAGCATGTGAAATACTATAAAGAATATATATATAAACATGAAGTATGGCGGAATCATACTTACAATGCCTTGTGATGAAGAAGATGATCAAATGGTAGAAGCTCCAAGTGGTGGAAGATTCGGCCAAGAGGAGGAAGAAGAACTTGAAGCTCCAAGCTTTTGTATTCCAAGCTCTTTGATGGTTTCCCTATCACCTCTTTTGATTCCTTGCTTGTGCTAGCAAAAATGGAGAAGTAGAAGATCAAATCTTCCTTGCCCTTGTCAATGGAGTTCTCGGCAATTTGAGAGAGAAGAGAGATTTTGTGTAATGTCTTGATTAATTAATTTTTGTATTACCAAAAATCAATTTATATTTATGTTATAATTTATTAAATTAATAATAAATCTATGACATAAACCATGCAATGGCTTAGAGTGTCAAACACTCAAACTCCATGCAAAGCCTTTGAGTGAAATGCACACTATCACCAGGCAATGCCTTAGAGTGTTTTGTACACTATTAACATGCAATGCCTTATCAATAAAATAATGCATATAATGACAAGTGTCATGTGGCCCCCACACGTTTCCCAATGAAAGTGGGCCAACCGTCCACTCACGCGTTCGGGCTCGATATTTCCGAAATACCAATCTAGCGTCGCGACGTTAATTAAATCGGATTTAAATAAATAATCGCTCCTAGCGAAATTATTATTTACGTCGCTTACGAATTAATTCTAAACTAACTCGTATGCCCGAATTAAAATCTAATTTAAATTCGCGTCGAAATCGAATTTCGATTATTATATCGAATATAATAATTTTATCGATTAATTCCAAATTAATCGTTCTCTCTCTAATTAGGCACTTTATCTAAGATAAAGTTTCTCCGCAATTAATCCAAGATTATTAAGTCCGAATCAAATATCATAGGTGAATCTTCAGGAAGCGACCCAAGAGATCTCCGGATATTTTGGCAGTAAATACGGTCGTCGGATAATCCGAACACGTACACGTACCTCGTACTACGTCTTTACCGATTTACAAGACAAGGTTGGCTTCTAGCAAAGCGCCATGCCTACCCAATTCTCCAGAAATATTCTTATAGGAATATAAGATCTGTATGAGGCGTAGTATACCGAGACCGTTTTCGTACATCGATCCTCCATATCGGATGGTCACATGTTAGGCCTGGGGCTGGAGATGTGTCTGCCCCGTACGAAACATATATCGGACATCAAGCAACTAGTCTCTTAAAAATCGGACAATCCTGACCTTGTCATATGTCCCGACGGTGCAACCTTTTATAGAGTACTAGTTCTGTGTCCTGCGTGATCATCACCTCCATATGTCTGAAGCGATACTTCCATCTTGACATCAATCCAGTACACTACGATTCTCGATAAACCCAGAAGAGGTGTACACAGACCCGGTTAAGGTTCCCAACCACCAAAACTAAAGTTTACCGATTGTCGCAAGTACTAGCGATGTAAGTCTCAGGTTAAGACCATATACACCTACCCTGATGCGGCCTCCCATAGACACGCAGACATACTACCATGGGATTCCGCGGGGTCTATCCGAGCGAAGCTGTTTTCCGTACCATCGGTAAAACACAACCTCCTATCGCACTTGCATAAGTATCCAATACTTAAATATATGAGAACTATGCCGTCGTGCCCTCACAACGTGCACAAGCGCAATACTAGTCTATTCCGCATTATCGATGTCCAGTCTCGATATACTACGACTAGGGATATTTAATGATTAAACCTTTGGGGACTGATACTGTCTCATATCATTCTCAGTCCAGGTACTAATCATATGGACTTTCGCCATTTACTAGTCAAAGTAAATAAATTTACAAAACGGCAAAAGGCAATTTCATTATCCCATAGTAATTTTGTACAATAATACAATATCATTTACAAACAGTGACGCTATGGGACATAATGTCTAACAATCTCCCACTTGGCCTATAGCCAGTCACTCAAGCATCTAATACTCGAACTATGTATGTGTCATTCAAAAACTTGCTGAATGACAGCCTTCGTC